>BLSH010001569.1:339932-391377 GCA_018402905.1 Glandirana rugosa
AAAATAAAAGTAAAATTAATAATAATAACAAAAAAAAAAAAATTAAAGTCCCCCCGTCCCCGCGAGCTCGCACGCAGAAGCGAACGCATACGTAAGCCCCGCCCACATATGTAACCGGTGTTCAAACCACACATGTGAGGTATCGCCGCGTACGTTAGAGCGAGAGCAATAATTCTAGCACTAGACCTCCTCTGTAACTCTAAACATGTAACCTGTAAAAAATTTTAAAGCGTCGCCTATGGAGATTTTTAAGTACCAAAGTTTGGCGCAATTCCACGAGTGTTCGCAATGTTAAAGCATGACATGTTGGGTATCAATTTACTCGGCGTAACATCCTCTTTTACAACATACAAAAAAATTGGGCTAACTTTACTGTTTTGTATTTTTTTAATTCACTAAACTGTTTCTTTTCCAAAAAAAACGCGTTTGAAAAATTCCTGCGCAAATATCGTGTGATATAAAAAGTTGCAATGATTGCCATTTTATTCCCTAGAGTCCCTGCTAAAAAAACATATATAATGTTTGGGGGTTCTGAGTATTTTTCTAGCAAAAAGATGATGATTTTTACATGTAGGAGAGGAGTGTCAGAAATGGCCCGGTAAGGAAGTGGTTAATAGTTTGTCGATGGTGCAGAAAAGTTGTCTAGGGTTGCATACTGGCTGCAATATACCCCACCTGTGTTACTGGCTGCATACTGTGTTACTGGTTGCATACTGTGTTACTGGCTGCAATATACCCCACCTGTGTTACTGGCTGCATACTGTGTTACTGGTTGCATACTGTGTTACTGGCTGCAATATACCCCACCTGTGTTACTGACTGCATACAGTGTTACTGGCTGCAATATACCCCACCTGTGTTACTGGCTGCATACTGTGTTACTGGCTGCATACTGTGTTACTGGCTGCAATATACCACACTTGTGTTACTGGCTGCAATGTACCCCACCTGTGATACTGACTGCAATATACCCCACCTGTGATACTGACTGCAATATACCCCACCTGTGTTACTGGCTGCAATATACCCCACCTGTGTTACTGGCTGCAATATACCCCACCTGTGTTACTGTTTGCAATATACCCCACCCGTGTTACTGGCTGCAATGTACCCCACCCGTGATACTGACTGCAATATACCCCACCTGTGTTACTGGCTGCAATATACCCCACCTGTGTTACTGGCTGCAATATACCCCACCTGTGTTACTGGCTACAACATACCCCACCTGTGTTACTGGCTGCATATCTGTGTTACTGGCTGCAATATACCACACCTGTGTTACTGGCTGCATACTGTGTTACTGGCTGCATACCTGTGTTACAGGCTGCAACATACCCCTACCTGTATTACTGGCTGCAATACACCTCTACCTGTTACTGGCTGCATACTGTGTTACTGGCTGCATACCTGTGTTACTGGCTGAAATATACCTCTACCTATGTTACTGACTGCATACTGTGTTACTGGCTGCATACCTGTGTTACTGGCTGCAATAAACCCCACCTGTGTTACTGGCTGCAGTATACCCCACCTGTGATACTGGCTGCAATATACCCCACCTGTGTTACTGGCTGCAATATACCCCTACCTGTGTTACTGGCTGCAATATACCCCTATCCGTGTTACTGGCTGCAATATACCCCTACCTGTGTTACTGGCTGCAATATATCCCACCTGTGTTACAGACTGCAATATACCCCACCTGTGATACTGAGCTGTATACTCTGACCTGTGATGCTGAGCTGTATACTGTGTCCTGTGATACTGAGCTGTATAATCTGACCTGTGATGCTGAGCTGTATACTGTGTCCTGTGATGCTGAGCTGTATACTATGTCCTGTGATGCTAAGCTGTATACTCCTGACACAATATTTGGAATACAGGGGGTGGAGTGGGTGGATTCTATAAGGAGCATGGCTTATGAGAAGTGGGAGGGGTCAACAAGGAAGGGCGGGGCCTAGTGCCCCCCATCCTAAAACTTCACCAGCTGCCACTGCTCTCCAGTTTTAGTAAATCAACCCCACAGTCAGTTAGCTAGTTCAAAATGAATGGCCTATGATACACGAAAATGTATTAGTTCACTCAAACACACATTATTGGTTGCAATGTGCTATGATGCCTTGTAATGTAGGTACATTCTAGAAAGGTGTTGAAATGCTATTCAAACTGAATTGCACCACAACACACCACCATGTGAACTTGCCAGGTTGGCCAAGCTCAGTCAACACGTTTATGTGGTGCTCTGCTGCACTCATTCGATTTCTTATCCAGACGCCAACTGTAAAATGCCTGCAAGTCCAACTACCATCTGTTTATCCAAGGCCAACCTAACAGTCACACATAAGTGAAGTAATATAAGGGGCCACCACTCCTCAGCAAGTCATAGATGTCAGTTGTTGGGATGGGGAAAGACACAGCATGTTATAAAAAAATTTGCCCGACAGGTGATGTGGGCCAAGTGACACCTTGGTCTTCATCACAGCACTCCACAAGGGACAAAGGGCTGGAGACCCTCGTGGCCACCAGGCTACTTTGCGTCAAGATGCCACCAGGTCATACTCCTCAGAATCACCCCACCAATAGAGTAACAGGGAGGCTATAATGAGGAGACAGAATGACAGCAAGCAGATCTGGGGATGTCTTAGCAGATGAAACGCGTTGCCTCCGAACTCTATCCAGGCCATTTCGCTCTACATGTCGTTTCCGTGTTGGATTTTATGACAGGCTTTTTATCTTTGGCTATGATGTAAGTGATCTACTTTTTTTTAATAAACATACCGTATATGGTTTTACACTATGTGGAGGCCTTTTTGTGTTTTCATGGTCCATTGGAATGCACAAAAATATCGGGTGAGCGGCAATCCTATCATGAGGTGGTGATGTGAGACCCTCTGAACCGCTTCTGTAATCAGTATCTGGATTACACATGCCTTGCTGACTCAGTACAACGGTATTTGAGTCCATACGTTCCAGTAAACGCAATACCCGTCTTTGGTGGTGGATATTCACGTATGGGTGTTATATATGGACGTCAACATTGCCATTTATAATCACTTCGATCACACTGGAACTTCTTCACTTTACTGATTATTTTCTTTTTCTTCTTTTTTGATATTTGTCACTTTGTACCTTATTGGTCCATAAGATATACAGTTTGGTGAGATTATTACTGCTAATTCACACATTTTTAAGCGCCACACTTTATAAATATATCTGTTCACAATGTTTTGTCGATTGTAGTGCTAGCAGCTACAGTTTTTTTTATTACATTAAGTGCGGTATTCCTTACTATATAAAGCAGATAGGTTTACTTATGGCGGATGTCGAAGAAGGCAGCAGCAGCAAAAGATAGTCACTTGTATTCAGATACAATCTGCCTGCTCATACATGGTTTGACTCTCAGCAGGTCGGCTTTAGAGAATGATTACCACAGAAGAATATAAAAAATTTGCGAAGGACCTTCAGTAATTATTAATTCACTGCCCACTGTCACAGAGTCAGGTAGAATTGGAGCTTCCACTTTGTGTTCCACATACCTTTACACTGATGGTGCCAGTGAGCCTGACTTTATAATGAGAGATCCATGTATTATACTCCTGCAAAAAAAAAAAAAAAGAAGACAATAAATAACATGGAATTATGTCACAATATAGAGTAATAGTATATTTATTTTCAGGGTAAGAGCTTGAAAAGGCCAATTACACACAAGGTTGATATTTCATAGTGATGTGGTGGATGGAGGCAGATTGAATCATTTATTGGTTTAATACCTCCCTTGGGTTCTGCAGTTCATTATTTTACATTGTAAAGGATGCGGTGTAGCACTGTGGCTCCTCTGGTATTTGTGGCAGAGCCAGGAAACCTAATGATCTGATTTCATGCAGGTTATTCAGCCCACCATGTCAAAACGCATTTTTAATATTTGTAATTCTGCAGCTTTATTTAAAACGATCCCTGATGATTCTGCCATGAAGGTCCGGCATTTCCTGTTACATGGTGACAACACTCTGGGGTTTATTTACTAAAGGCAAATCTACTGTGCACTACAAGTGCGCTTCGAAGGGTTCAGCAAGTGCACTAGGAAGTGCAGTCGCTGTAGATCTTAAATAGTTAGTCAGGATGAAAAACAAAACAGAAAAATTATATATAACCATACAATCCGATATACAATCCTTCACCCACAGTTGATCCAGAGGAAGGCGAAAAACCCCAGCAAAGCCAATGATCCAATTTGATATAGCGGGGGAAATAATTCCTTTCTGATCCCCCGAGAGGCAATCGGATTCACCCTGGATCAACTTTACCTATAAATGTTAGTACCCAGTTATATTATTTACATTAAGGAAAGAATCCAGGCATTTTTTAAGCAATCAACCGTGCTGCCCAAAACCACCTCTGGAGGGAGTCTATTCCACATTTTCACAGCTCTAACTGTGAAGAAACCTTTACGTGTTTGGAGACTAAATCTTTTTTCCTCTAGACATAAAGAGTGCCCTCCTTGTCCTCTGTGATGACCTTAACTGCTTCCCGACCGCGCGCCGTCTTTTCACGGCGGCAGTCGGGGAGCTGGGCGCGAATCGCCGTAAATAAACGGCAATTCGCATTTTGGCCACCAGGGGGCGCGCGCCCCGCCGGTGGCACGCACGCGCACCCGCCGCACTCCTGAGGAGTGTGCCCGCGGCTCGGGCGGACCCGATGTCCGCCGGCGAGCCGCGATGAGCGGCTACAGGGAAAAGAAGGGGAACCGCCGATGTAAACACGGCGGTTTCCCGCCCTGTCAGTGGGGCATGGGTGATCTACTGATCCCTGTCACTGGGATCAGTTAGATCTCTCATGCCCATGGTAGCCCAACCCCCCCACAGTAAGAACACACCCAGGGAACACAGTTAACCCCTAGCTCTCCCCCCCAGGTTAACCCCTTCACTGCCAATGACATTTATACAGTAATCAGTGGACATTTAAATTTCTGATCGCTGAATAAATGTCATTGGTCCCAAAAAAGTGTCAAAAATGTCCGACATGTCCGCTGCAATATCGCAGTACCGCTAAAAATCGCAGATCGCCGCCATTACTAGTAAAAAATAAAAAAAAAATAAAAACCCCAGAAATGAATTCTCATCATCCGTAAACGCGGCCACTTTTGCGCAAACGAATCAAAAAACGCCGATTGCGATTTTTTTTATCGCAAATATGAGGAAGAATATAAATCGGCCAAAAACGGTGAAAAAAAAATGTTTTTTTATATTTTTTTTTTTGGATTTGAATTTTAGCAAAAAGTAAGAAATTTGGGTTTTTTTGCAAAATGGTCGCTCTTCTTTTGTTTATAGCGGCGATCAGAAATGACGCAGAGGCGATCAAATACCACCAAAAGAAAGCTCTATTTGTGGGAAAAAAAGGACGCAAATTTTGTTTGGGTACAACGTCACACGACCGCGCAATTGTCCGTTAAAGCGACGCAGTGCCGAATCGCAAAAAGTGCTCTGGTCCTAAAGCTGCAAAACCTTCCGGGGCTGAAGTGGTTAAAGTAAAAAACTCAACACCAAGTTCACTATATGGACCACTTATGTATTTGTACATGGAGATCATATCCCCCCTTAATCTCCTCTTCTCAAGAGAGAATAAATTCAGTTCCTCTAATCTTTCCTCATAGCTGAGCTCCTCCATGCCTCTTATTAGTTTGGTTGCCCTTCTCTGCACTTTCTCCAGCTCCCCGATATCCTTTTTGAGAACTGGTGCCCAAAACTGAACTGCATATTCCAGATGAGGTCTCAGTAATGATTTGTACAGGGGGGCAAAATTATGTCTCTATCTCTGGAGTCCATACCTTTCCTAATACAATAAAGGATTTTGCTTGCTTTGGAAACCGCAGCTTGGCATTGCATGCCATTATTAAGCTTATGGTCTACCAAAACCCCCAGATCCTTCTCCACAATGGATAGCCCCAGTTGTACTCCCCCTAGTATGTATGATGCATGCATATTCCTAACACCCAAATGCATAACTACATTAATTAAGATCTGAGAGGGACATGCAAGGAAAATAAAAAACTGCATTTTTCCTTGTACATGATTGGATGATAGAAATAAGCAGAGCTTCCCCTCATTTCAGATCTACAGTGACTGCACTTCAAAGTGCACTTGCAGTGTACTTGTAGTGCACAGTGGATTTGCCTTCAGTAAATCAACCCCTCTGTCTCTGCTCATGTGTTGCCACCCGGTCACATGGACTTCTGATGGAAACTACAAGTGGCCTTATGCAGGCTTGGTCCACTGTTGTCATAATTAGGAAACCAACCCTGAGAAATGCCATGCGCCCATCGCTGGAGTGCATGTAAACAGGAAATGAGAGATGAAAGCAGCACCAGTGAAATGAATAAGCCCCTGTTCGCACCAATGCAACGCAATACAATTTGACTGGTCCAAATCTCATGACAAGTCGCACCCTATTGTTGGCAATGGAACTGTTCAAATCAGTGTGACGCCATCTTTGCGGTGCTGCACCAATTTGAAAAAAGGTTCCTGAACTATTTTTTGTGATTTCAGGTGCGAATTGCATAGACATCTGTGCATGAAGTCGCAGAGATGTCAGCCAGTCGCATCTCAAGTCGCACTGACCTGTGGCTTTGAAATTGTGCGATTTCAAGTGAAGTCACACAATTTCAAAGCCACATTCAGTGTGAAAAAAAAAAAAAATGAAAGGATGTTATTTGAAAACAAATTACAATTAATTGTGATACACAATGCACGTAACACAATTTAGTTAGGATTTACATACTATTAAACTTGCTGATTTTTACTGTAGCTGAAACCTGAATTGCCAGTCTCCTGGCTGTCTTGCGGCCTTCTTTGAGTCAAACAGACAAAGCCTTCTGATTTTCTTCTACTTTACTGATCTGCAGAATTGTAGGGACTATGTGGAGCAAGAAGAAGAGAAGCCAGCAAGGTTGATTTACTAAAGGGAAAAAAGACTGTATACTTTGCAAAGTGCAGTTCTCCCTGGACAGGTAAGTGTCCTTATATTAAAAGTCAACAGCTACTGTATTTGTAGCTGCTGACTTTTAATTTTTTTTCACCCAGGCTGGAACTCCACTTTAGGGCCCATTTACATTATGTGATGTGTTAATGCATGTTATGCTGCATGCGAATATGCACTGCATAATGAATTGAATGGGCTGCCAATGCACCCTAACTTGCTAAAAATCACACATGCACAATTTTCAGCAACACACCGAAACGCAGATGCGCTGCCTTGGTGCATTTGGGTGGCGTTTAAAAACAAAACTGCAATGAAGTAACACAATTTAAATTACTATTTGTAGTAGTAACGCACATGTTAATGCAACAGTGTTCATGGGCTTTTAGGTTTTTTCGCATGATACATATAGGGCAGCCCATTGAGTAGTACATAATTGGGCATATCGTAAATGGTAGTGTCTGGGCCAGATAGAGATGTCCCGGGATCTGTAGCTGATGGCATGCCGCTCCTCAGCCTGGTATGACTGTACCAGACTGGGAGTAAGCTGCAACCACGTGGAACTCCGGAGGTGACGTCCAATGGGAGGCCACAGACAGGTCAGGTGATGCGTTTCCAAGCTTACGCTTCTGTTACAGGAAGGAAGAAGGAGCCAGCAGACAGAAATGACTGTGCACTTTGCAAAGCGCAGTTGCACTCAGCAACTGCGGGTGCTCCAGAGCTTAGTAAATAAGGTAAAGCTTCACTTTACAAAGAATACAAAATCACATGCAAGGAAAAGAGTTGAGAACCACTGGTCTAGAGCAACTTTTTCAGTTTATTTTCCTATGGGTCTCCAAACTTTCTAAGCAAAGGGCCAATTTAATGTCCTTTAGGATTTAGGGGGGCCAGACTGTGGCCAATGGAAGCAGAAAATGCCCAAGCAACAATGCCCCTTAACTGGTTTTAATGGGGGGGGGGGGTTATAGTGCCTCACTGTTGATATCAATGAGAACAATAGCGCTCCATCATTGGTGTCAGTTGTTGGAATAGTGCCCCAAGAGCCAGATAAAGGCAAGTGAAGGGCCACATCTGGCCCCCGAACCGCAGTTTAGAGACCACTGCTATAGAAGGATATGTTTTGCTCATATTTCATGTCTGAGGTTTACAACCACTTTAGATAAAGCTTATAGGTTGTAGAGAGGACAGAGTTGGCATCACTAGTGTAAGATCCACAAGTAGTTGAAGTGGCAGTGGTATGAAAACTCAAGATCTACAGGTCCCGTAAAGTGGTGTCACCTTCTTGTGCTACGCAGACAGTGCATCAGGGGTGATTGGTACAAATACTCTTGTAACCTTTCTACAAAATTCTGGCAAGTAAAACAAATTCACCATTGTTCTTTAGCTGTTTTATTTAGCCATATACTTAGATGTTGCCATCGCTGTACTACCCATGAGCCAAGTCTATCACCTCCTCATAAATAAGTCACACTATTGAAGGACAAGACCCTCTACGTCTGAATCATAATTAAAGTGGTTGTCAACCCGTGACAACCACTTTAACCTACAGGTAAGCCTTATTATAGGTTTAGGGATATACGGGTTAGGAGATATACAGAGTACTAGATGTGCCTATGTCATTTCGGCACATGCGCAGTGAAGAAACGGCCTCCATGCCGTTTCTTCACTGAGATCGTGCCGCGACTGGCGGCACGCGACTCTGGCTAGTCACAGAGCCGGAGTCGCGGCCCCGGAAGGAAGAGGGGCTGAAGATGGACACTGCCAGCACAGGGGACAGCGCAGGCTTCGTTTGCAGGTAACACATAATGGGCTACTATGCAATGCATAGTAGCCCATTATGTTTCTACTTTGCAGGCAAATATAGAGGAAGTAAACCCCATAAGGGTTTACTTCCTCTTTAATGAAGTCCCAAAGCTGGAAAATAACCACCAATAATTTGCTTAGGTGCCTAATTCTACTTTAATACCATAAGAAAAACTGAGCCACACGTTTTGTAAAGCCCATCTGCCAGCGATATTTGCCTATCTGGTTATCCTTTATTAAAGTCTGTCAGATGCTACAAGGAATTTGTGTATAAGAGGATTGCTCCTATCATAACTAAGAGGTTTACATCAAAATCCAAACAAGCTCAACTCCATAGTACATTGCGGCAAAAGGTTTAAAAATGTTTAAAAGAAATAAATAAAAAGGCTTTCAACTAGAGAGCCACCGGCACAAATAAGACATTAACCGCTTTGCAAGCCGGTTTGCTGAGCAATAAAAAGACAAGCGGGGATGGTGGTTGGAAGAGATCCTGACGCGGCCTTGATTACCTTTTCCAAATGACAGATGGAGTTTCCACCAAACACCCAAAATAATTGCCGTTTAGACCTCGCAACTGTCACAGGTGAACTGAAAGAGCCACAGGTTCGTCTATCTTGGCTAACGGGTAACTTTTAAACGACCATCCGGGGAAAGAAAAAAAAGAAGCAGGTCTCTAAATCAGAAACGATAATATATTAAATAGATTTCAAGAGCTTAGCATTTTTAATGAGATTTTCTGCTAGAAAATAAATACTTTAATCTCGCTAGCTTCATCCTGATTACATGTTGATGGCAATATCCTCTTCCAGTTGGTTGGTAGTTCTTAGAAAAAGAAATTAATAAAATGTAAAATTATCTTTGAGACTTTACTAGTACAATCGGGCAAACTCGTGATTTCTACCTTCAGATTACGTAAACCTAAACTTCAGGCAAGCAGCAGTTGAAACATAAGAGATGTGTCTAAAAAGTTTGATGAATGGTCCAAAATCACAACGGCAACATGGGCCAGGGGCGTGTGCATGCATATGGCTATCCAGAGACACATTGAGAAGTGCCTCCCAGTGTGGAGTACACGTGACCATCGGGGTAAACTCACTGTGGGCAGCTGAACGTAGTCAGGGTGAGAGGTAGGGTCACCGTGCAATGGACCAATGAGTGAGCATCAAGTTCTGCTACAAATTGGGGAAAACGGCGTTGGAGACGCATGAAATGTTGGTGCAAGTGTAAGGGATGGAAGCAGTGAGCAGAAAATGTGTTTACGACTGGTTCAAACACTTTCGCAATGGGAAGGAAACGACTGAGGATGAGCCACATTCGGGGTCAGCCGTTGACAAGCAGAACCCCATGACACGATTGAGTGAGTGCGACAAATGCTAGCAAGAGATTGGCGACTGACTCTACGATTGATGGTGGAGGAATTGGGCATTAGCAAGGACCCCATCGTCCGCAAAGATTTGGGTAAGCAGAAGATCTGTTCCCGGTTTGTGCCGCACAAGCTGACAGACAAACTGAAAGAAAAACGGATGGAAACCTCTGGAGATTTCATTACCATGTGTGACCAGGATCCATCCTTTCTGTCAACCATCGTCACAAGGGATGAGACTGGGTGCTACCAGTTCCATCCAAGCAGCAGTTGATGGAATGGCGTTCACCATCTTCCTTCTGACCCAAAGAGAGTCACCTGAAAAAGTCCAAGGTCAAAACAATGTTGATCTCCTTCTTGGACAACGATGGCATCATACATAAGGAATTTGTTCCTGCAGATCAAACGGTGAACGCTGCATTCTACAATGTTCTATAATACCCTCAATAAGAACAGCAAAAAACAAGTACAAGCACTATTTCTTGACTGCTGTATGCTTGGAAATGTGTGTGCCTGGCTGTGCAGGGTGAGAGATGGACCACAATCACCAGCAGCCCCTACAGGGGTACCGCTACACATAGAATGCATTAAGGTAAAAAAACTTAAAGCTTTAGAACCAGTTTAATTTCATTACTATTGCAAAGGGCTTGACAAGCCATCTATGCGATAATACAGAGAAAGTGGCAGGTGCTCTTACGCTGACATCAGAGGTCTATTAGACCTTGGATGCCACCTCTGCCTTCAACCAATGCAGATTGGGGACACAGAATCCCTGATTGGCAGCTCACTTGGTACAGCGGCCAGGAAAATATCATTACGGAGAACCCAGAGCCTGACAGACAGACAATTAACACTTCAGAAGGGAAAGTCGACAATGGCAGTCTCCATATTGTCAGCACAGGTTTTCTTTAAGGCCAAAATATCTTCCTCCTGACTGAAGAAAACAGTGCCAGTTATCAGCACCAAACCTTCTCTTCCCAACTCCACACTGCAGCATCAAAGGGCCGGGCATGCGGCTCATACACACATTTGCAGATACACTATTGAAGTTTTGGTATTCTTTTAAATAACCTTCGACCTTCACAGTTCAACATCAGCAGATGTAACTAAAGCGGATGAAACCGTATGCAGAGAAAAACACCCAATTATTCTGCTGCACCTCACATTTCTGGGCCCGGGCCTTTGAGCGGTAATTGGAAAGTCATGGTACATTTTACACAAACAATGACCCCCCCCCCCCTCCCAAAAAAAAAAGAACACGCTCTGATTGACTGGAAAATGGACACAGGACTCAGACAGTTGTTGTTTTAATGCACAATAGAAACTGTAACCGCAAGGCCAATTTAATTTAATTCATCGAAGGTCACACAATAAGAGCGCGCAGGCCCGCAGAAGAGATAATCAATGCAATTGTGTCTGGCTGCTGACTGTTGCCAAAAAAAAAAAAAAAGTGTCAGTTGAAATTGCAGACACAAACGGCAAGAGCGCTGAGTGTTAAATCAATAGATGTTTTAAGAACAAACAGCTAAATCTCCCTTCTGGCAGTTAAAGAAGTTATGGTGTATGGATGTAATGGAATATTCTTTTACTCATTTATTGTAGGGCTGACAACCCCCAAAACATTTCAGCACAGGGATGGTGAGAACCCCTCATTATGGGCACAGCAGGTGTACAGACCCAGGAGCTCAGTACAGGGATGGTGAGAACCCCTCATAATGGGCACAGCAGGTGTACAGACCCGGGAACTCAGCACAGGGATGGTGAGAACCCCTCATAATGGGCACAGCAGGTGTACAGACCCGGGAACTCAGCACAGGGATGGTAAGAACCCCTCATAATGGGCACATCAGGTGTACAGACCCAGGAGCTCAGTACAGGGATGGTGAGAACCCCTCATAATGGGCACAGCAGGTGTACAGACCCGGGAACTCAGCACAGGGATGGTGAGAACCCCCCATAATGGGCACAGCAGGTGTGCAGACCTGGGAACTCAGCACAGGGATGGTGAGAATCCCTCATTATGGGCACAGCAGGTGTACAGACCCGGGAACTCAGCACAGGGATGGTGAGAACCCCTCATAATGGGCACAGCAAGTGTACAGACCCGGGCACTCACCACAGGGATGATGAGAACCCCTCATAATGGGCACAGCAAGTGTACAGACCCGGGAACTCAGCACAGGGATGGTGGGAACCCCTCATTATGGGCACAGCAGGTGTACAGACCCGGGAAATCAACACAGGGATGGTGTGAACCCCTTATAATGGACACAGCAGGTGTACAGACGCGGGAACTCAGCACAAGGATGGGGGGAACCCCTCATAATGGGCAAAGCAGGTGTACAGACCCAGGAACTCAGCAAAAGGATAGTGGAAACCAGAGGTCGACCGATTTTCGGGATTTTTTAATGAATGGCATCGGCTAATTGTGCTGCAAATTAGCCGATTAGTTTATGCATTAGGCCGGTTCACACAGGGGAGATCCAACTTGGGGGGCGACTTAGTGTGACCCGCACAGAGCGACTTCAGCGTGACTTGCAAAGGACTTCTGTATAGAAGTCAGTGCAAGTCGCCTGAAATCGGCACAAAAGTAGTGCAGGAACCCTTTTCTAAGTCGGAGCGACTTGAGTCAATCCTATAGAACAAGAAAGACAAAATCTGGGCAGCCTGGCAAGTCTGAGAACATTGCTGATAAAAGATCCAAAGAGATACAATATTTCTACTTATCAAAGCAATGAACTCCGGTGTGTAGAAGAACCCAGTTTAACCATACTTCCTGGTACTTCCTGATGATGTGTTCACATAGAACGCTAAATGCATAGAAGCCACGCCTTTGTCTGATGTCATTTCCAGTTCCTGATACTCCTTGGTTCTGACTTCCTGGATGGTGGAACGCACGCATGCTACAGAGACACGCACCTAGTGATATTTCACACATGCTGTTAATGCCTGTGCTGGTCGGAAGGCACCAACAAATGTGAGTGACAACATCTACCTCAGTAACTTTGTGCTATTTAACCAAACAAAGTTACGCTATGTATATCCAACCACGACACTACCTGCCTGGAGTTTGCATGTTCTCCCTGTGCCTGCGTGGGTTTCCTCCGGGTACTCCGGTTTCCTCCCACACTCCAAAGACATGCTGGTAGGTTACTTAGATGCTGTCTAAATTGGCCCTAGTATGTGTATGAATGTGAGTTAGGGACCCTAGATTGTAAGCTCCTTGAGGGTAGGGAGTGATGTGAATGTACAATGTATATGTAAAGCGCTGCGTAAATTGACAGCGCTATATAAGTAACTGAAATAAATAAATAAATATCTTTTAAATGTTTTACATGAGCGGTTTCGTTTGATGGGAAAATGTTGACGCTGTAGGTTTACCTATCCAAGACTACACTACATACAACTGTTCCTTCTGCGAATTGCGGTCTGGCGAGTGTGAACCCCCGGTATAAACTTCACAAGCAGAGCTTTATATCAATAGAACTTTGGGAATATTTGCACTAGCACTTTTTTGAAGAACTTTATATTTTATGAATTTGCCAGTGATATGAAATGTTTCTGTTTGCACATTATTGCACTTTTATTGTTTGATATTGCACAATAGTTTTTTGTTATCCACATATGCCTTATATTGTTGCACTGGTTTTCTGCCTGTAATTTAGGAGGGCAGCATAACCAACCATTTGTTCACCACACCAGTATCACCTGTTTTTTTATTTTTCAGTTTAACCATAGACTAAATCTTTTCTGACATTTGTTGCTTACAAGTAAAATCCAGTATTTTCTACTAAAAAATTACTTAGAACCCCAAACATTATACAGTCAGGTCCATAAATATTGGGACATCAACACAATTCTAATCTTTTTGTCTCTATACACCAGCACAATGGATTTGAAATGAAACTAACAAGATGTGCTTTAACTGCAGACTTTCAGCTTTAATTTGAGGGTATTTACATCCAAATCAGGTGAACGGTGTAGGAATTACAACAGTTTGTATATGTGCATCCCACTTTTTAAGGGACCAAAAGTAATGGGACAGATTAACAATCATAAATCAAACTTTCACTTTTTAATACTTGGTTGCAAATCCTTTGCAGTCAATTACAGCCTGAAGTGTGGAATGCATAGACATCACCAGACGCTGGGTTTCATCCCTGGTGATGCTCTGCCAGGCCTCTACTGCAGCTTTCTTCAGTTCCTGCTTGTTCTTGGGGCATTTTCCCTTCAGTTTTGTCTTCAGCAAGTGAAATGCATGCTCAATCGGATTCAGGTCAGGTGATTGACTTGGCCATTGCATAACATTCCACTTCTTTCCCTTAAAAAACTCTTTGGTTGCTTTCGCAGTATGCTTCGGGTCATTGTCCATCTGCACTGTGAAGCGCCGTCCAATGAGTTCTGAAGCATTTGGCTGAATATGAGCCGATAATATTTCCCGAAACACTTCAGAATTCATCCTGCTGCTTTTGTCAGCAGTCACATCATCAATAAATATTTTTTATGGATGTTCCAAGCACTTGATTTGGCCACACCTAATGTTTTTGCTATCTCTCTGATGGGTTTGTTTTGTTTTTTCAGCCTAATAATGCCTTGCTTCACTGATAGTGACAGCTCTTTGGATCTCATATTGAGAGTTGACAGCAACAGATTCCAAATGCAAATAGCACACTCGAAATGAACTCTGGACCTTTTATCTGCTCCTTGTAAATGGGATAATGAGGGAATAACACACATCTGACCATGGAACAGCTGAGCAGCCAATTGTCCCATTACTTTTGGTCCCTTAAAAAGCGGGAGACACATATACAAACTTTTGTAATTCCTACACCGTTCACCTGATTTGGATGTAAATACCCTTAAATTAAAGCTGTAAGTCTGCAGTTAAAGCACATTTTGTTTGCTTCATTTCAAATCCATTGTGGTGGGGTATAGAGCCAAAAAGATAAGAATTGTGTCGATGTCCCAATATTTATGGACCTGACTATATTTTTTTAGCCGTCGACCCTAGAGAATAAAAACAAAAACTGTTAGATTTTATGAGATGAAGGGGAAAAAAAAAAATTGGCCTAACATATCGGTCCAAAAAAACTGGCATCATATATCGGCCATTGGCCACTCCGATTTATAAATATCATTATCGGCATCGGCCAGAGAAAAACCCATATCGGTCGACTTCTAGTGGAAATAATAATTCAGCATCATAAATGTCAGTTCCCCCACTAAGGAAACCAGAAGGTGGCCTTCTACATGTTGGTCACAGTGCTGCTTATAAGTATCTGGTTTCTCCCATGTATATAAATAATTACAAACTTTAGACAGAACACATTGCTATACAGGCAGTCCCGGGGTTACAGACAAGATAGGGACTGTAGGTTTGTTCTTAAAATGGTAGTAAACCCCCCACTACTGTTTTTACCTACAGGTAAACCTATAATAAGGCTTACCTGTAGGTAAAAAAAAATATCTCCTAAAGCTACATAGTTTAGGAGATATTCGCCCTGAATACAGCCACTGACATTAGCGGTGCATGCGCTCTGATGATCCGGCCGAGGCGTCTGGCAACTCAGAGCTGGCTGCCGGAACGAAGAGCTCCCGCGTGCACTCAGCGCCAGAGCCGCGTACCCGAAAGAAAGAAGAGGACCAACATGTCAGCGTCCTTAGCGCTGACCGACTCGGGCATCGGGGGCCTCGTTCTAAGCTAAGGGTGCGATGCATACTAACATATTATGCTATTGTCTTGCAGGGTTTTTTTTTTTTTTTTTTTAAGGAGGCGGGTTTACTACCGCTTTAAGTTGAATTTGTTTGTAAGTCGGAACAGGAACATTTTTTAAGTGTAGCTTTAACCAAAAAAATATATTTTAAAGCTTTTTGGATATCATAGGGAAGGGATAACACCCCTGTAATGTTTGTTTTGCTGTTTATGTTTCTGTTCAGAAGATTTCACTTCACTTCCTGTCCCAATGATAATTGGATTTTTAAAATTTTGGGTTGTTGTGGAAACAAACCTTGGTGATAAAGCATCAGTGGAGACACCTTTTTCCCATAATAACTCTTACAGGAGTGAATTTCCCTTCCTAGGGGGAGATTTCCTCTCACTTCCTGTCGTCTACCTCCGTTTGTAAGTAGGAGTCGTTTGTAAGTCAGATGTTAGTAACTAGGGGACTGCCTGTACTTTAAATAGTTATTAAAACATATAAATCCAATGATAACATTAATGTGGACGTAAAAAGTCAGGATTTGCTATCTTATAGTGAACATCTTGAAATGTTAATTATACCTAAGCAGTGAAAATATATTTTCTGTAGTATAAAGGGAGAGAAGGACCCGGAATCCACACTACATCGAAACCCGACAGTCAATGAAGTTAAAGCAGCCTCCGTCTGGCTCCATCCGTACTTTCTGTGGTTCCTATTCTGTGTCCTAATAGCCATATATCAGCAGTGTAAGATCAGCTCATGCAATGCTGCCCCAACGTCTAGTCTCACCAGGTTTGGAGTGAGATTTAGTAATCTAGACAATGCTGTGCTCACTGTTCTCCTTGCTGGAGAGAAAGCTGTTCCCGATGACCTGCAGTGCAGGAATATCCCTGCTTCTTCTTCATTCATTATATAGGTCAGTAGTCTCCAAACTGCGGCCTGAGGGCCGAATGTAGCCCTTTGCTTGCCTTTGTCCAGCTGAAAAAGAAGCACGAGTTCAGTGTGAAACGTATCAACCTCGGTGATCATCTTGGTGGCGGTGTCATAATCAAATAAATCTATGTTGGATCTATGGTGGAGTGCAGCCATTTTCTTCATTTATCAGTTTGTTGCGGTGATGAGCCGGGGCTGGCACCCAGCCGGATCTGATTTTGGGATTACCCATCACCAGGAGCAGCGATTTCTCTCTTTTGTTTCGTGGCTGTTGAGGCTAACACCAACAATGGGACATTATTCCTCCCACTAACACCAATATTAAGGCATAATTCCTCCTGACGCCAATGATGGTGCACTTTCCTTACCACTAATACCAATTATGTGGTACTATTCCTCCTCCAACTGAACACATTTTTCATCCCATTAACCACCAAACTTGGGACATTGTGGAATACCAATGATGCTGGGACATTTTCTACTCCCAGCAGCTACAGTCTGGCCCTACTAAAGTCTGAAAGGCGGTAAACTGGCCCTCTGTTTAGGAAGTTTGGAGACCCCTGCTGTAGGTCCATGTTTCCTCCACCTGCTTCTTAATCATTGCCCCTCTAGTCATCAGATCACCAGTCATTACAGGGGCAACTTAGACATGAGGAAGTTCTACTCCTCTACCAAGATAGTCTTCTTCCCATGACTAAGCCCAATGGGCAAGATGAAACATGTCAAGTGTGTGGCCTGGATGGAGTCTAGGCTGAGGCTCCTTCCACTATTCACATGAGGGTTTTGTTTGATGTGCGCCTCCTGGGACTTCTTTTCCTTCCTCATTGACTCCTCCACACAGGGACACAGAGCAGAACTATGTCAGTAATGGCCGAAAGGAGATCACGCACAATAATGTTGACTAGTCCTTTGCCCTCAGCTTGTCTTTTTTGGGCACAGCATCAAGGGTTCCCGTCCTCTCTAAGCTCTCTTTTGCATGGATAACTAACAAAACATGAAGCGGATAACAGTTCTGCTTTAACTCAAGGCAGCGCAGTCGAGTCTCAGTAAATCGCAAATCTGAATAATCTGCGTCTGTTCAGATGTGAGGGACTCGAGCATTCATTGTGCTATCTCTGCCACTCCGACATTTCCTGAGGGTTGTAATATCAGCATTCTGATTGTTCCTGCTTATTACCGTGAAAAAAAAAACACTCACACACAAGACTTGTAGATGAGAACATCTGTCTGACTCTTCACAAACAGTTTTGCTTGATAGATAAAGGACTTGTGCTGGATTGTTAATAAACCCTCGTTCCTTATGGGTGCCGTACTCCGCTGGAAGGAAAGCACGCTGTCTAATGTGATATATTAAGTAACCCGTGCGGAATACAGACGTGCGGCGCGCTGTTTATATGCAGATAATGGACTTAGCTGGCAGGTCTGTTAAAAAAAAAAAAAATCATCAAACACCGCAGTAAAAGAAAAAAAAAAAAAAACTCACAGCTTTTTGAGGCCTTAGCACTGCTGTCAACAGGAACATGTGATTGGTGGCGGTTTAAAGCGGAACTAAACCTTCCTATACTTTTCAGTCATGGAAGCCGCCATCTTAGTCTCTGTTTAATCTGCAACTGTCATGGTGCTGCACACGTGACCAGTTATGACACCAGCCATTTAAAGGTTTGACTATAGAGGACCCTATAGTCAATGTGAAGCTGAACAGATAGGAAGAAAAAGGTTTTGGCTCTAAAAACACTTTAACGGCAATTTGTGCATGCGCGGCTAGGGAGCGAGTGAGCTCCAGGAATGTGGCCGCGGTTCGGGTGGACTCGATGTCTGCCGGCGACCCGCGATCGCTTACATTAGGAAAAAAGTGGGGAACGGCCAATGTAAACATGTTGGTTCCCTGCTTTGACAGGGGACATAACACTGATCTACTGATCCCTGTCACTGTGGGGGCGAGCAAGTTCCAGGAGTGTGGCCGCGGTTTGGGTGGACTCGATGTCTGCCGGCGACCTGCGATCGCTTACATTAGGAAAAAAGTGGGGAACCGCCAATGTAAACATAGCGGTTCCCCGCTTTGACAGGGGACATAACATTGATCTACTGATCCCTGTCACTGGGGGGGCAAGCAAGCTCCAGGAGTGTGGCTGCGGTTCGGACGGACTCGATGTCTGCGGGCGACCCGCGATCGCTTACAATAGGAGAAAAGCGGGGAACCGCCAATGTAAACACGGTGGTTCCCCGCTTTGACAAGGGACATGACATTGATCTACTGATCCCTGTCACTGGGATCAGTTAGATCTGTTACGCCCCTGCCAGCCCAGCCCCCACACAGTTAGAACACACCTAGGGAACATAGCCCCTAGATCACCCCTGCAGGTTAACCCCTTCCCTGCCAGTGACATTTATACAGTAATCAGTGGCTATTTTTAGATCTGATCGCTGTATAAATGTCAATGGTCCCAAAAAAGTGTCAAAAATGTCTGACATGTCCACCGCAATACAACAGTCCCGATAAAAAGCGCAAATCGCCGCAATTACCAGTAAAAAAAAAAAGTAAAAACGCCATAAATTAATTCTCATGGCTTGTAAACTTCGCAACTTTTGTGCAAACCAATCAATAAACACCGATTGCGATTTTTTTTTTTTACCACAAATTTGTAGAAGAATATTAATCGGCCAAAACTGATGAATACATTTATTTTTATAATTATATTTTGGATGTTTATTATAGCAAAAAGTAAAGTATTGTTTTTTTTGTTTTTTTTTTTGTTTTTATAGAGGTGATCAGAAATGACGCAGAGGTGACCAAATACCACCAAAGGAAAGCTCTATTTGTGGGAAAAAAAGGACGCCAATTTTGTTTGGGTACAACGTTGCAGGACCGCGCAATTGTCAGTTAAAGCGACGCAGTGCCGCAAAAAGTACTCTGGTCCTAACATGGGAAATCCTTCCAGGGCTAAAGTGGTAAAGAGCAATAGCAGGCACGACCGCTCCGCTGGAGGTATGCACGCGTGCCTGCGGCGTGACGCCGGAGCCGATGCGCGTGGCCGTGATGACTGTCAGCTACCCGCGGTCGCTCCACAGAGAGCCAGAGCGGGGATTTGTCAATGTAAATAAACAGACCCCCGTTCTGGCAGGGGAGTAGAGAGAGATTGCCGGTTCCTTGTGAAATCTTCCGGAGCTGAAGTTGATACATACGTTGCGGTTTGCAAGTGGTTTACTGGGGTTATGGCTGAAGCTATCAGCCATAACCCTGTTTTTTTTTTTAGCCGGCGGCTGGTTTTCTTTTGAAAGCGTTCTGAGCATCTCATGAGCCGCTGGAATGCTTTTGGAAGGGGCAAGAGGGGACTCTCCTTCTCGCCACTCATCAGTCTCTCTCGGGCTTACCATTTACCAAACGATCCGGCGGTGCCACCAGCTGGTCACACAGACAATCAAAGAGTAGATCCACTTTGATCGCCTCAATGGTCTTGGAGGACCGGAGCATCCTCATGATGTCACTTCCGGTCCGGGGTGGAAGTAAACTGTTTTTTTTTTTTTTTAAAGCAAAAAAAAAATTTTTTTTTTATCTTTTAGCATTTAAAGATAAAGAACAGATCTGATGTCTTTTTGACCCCAGATCTCTTTATAAAGAGGACCTGTAATCCTTATTTCTATTGCAAGGGATGTTTACATTTTTACATGAAAAATTAAAGGGACAGTTTAAAAATAAAAACTAAAATAAGAAAAAAGTACCCCAATCCCTCCGTACTCGTGCGTAGAAGCGAAAGCATATGTAAGTCGCGCATGCATATGTAAAAGGTGTTCTCACCACACATGTGGAAGCAATAATTCTAGCGCTAGACCTCCTCTGTACCTCTAAACATGTAACCTGTAAATGCGTTTAAAACATCGCCTATGGAGATTTTTAAGTACCGTACTTTGTCGCCATTCCACGAGCATGCGCAGTAATTTTCTAGTAAAAAATACAGATTTAAACTTGTAAACAAAAGGTGCCAGAAAAGGCCGGGTCTTCAAGTGGTTAAAATAACAAACATGTCTCGCCCCCCACCACCACACTTTCTCCTCATTGGCTCACTGGCTGTGATTGCACAGTAGCCAATGGCTCCCACTGCTGTCTCAGCCAGTGAGGAGGAAGAGACCCAGGACAGCCGAGGCTCTCGTGCACATTGCTAGATCGGAGAGAGCTCAGGTAGGTATTGTGGGGGGGGGGGGGGCTGGGGGGCTGCTGCTGCACACAGAAAGTTTTTTCATGAATGTAAAAACCTTGAGCCTTTACAATCACTTTATGTTATGTATTTATATAAAAAAATATATCACGGACAATACTCAAGTATCCATATAAGAAATACATAGTGTTCTCACTCGCTTCCTTTGAGTAATGCCAATTTCCTGGCTCTCCCTGGCTCAGCACTTTATGAGTCATTAACCAAACAAACAACAAGTAGTGCCAAAGTGAAGTTGCAACTCCTGATCTGCATACTTCTTCCAGGTCTGTGAGTCAAGCAACTGTCAGTTTTAGAAGAAGAGGTCAGCCAAGGGAAACTGCATATTGCCATTGCAATCTGAAGGGAGGTCCAGGGCAGGGCCGCTCTATCTGGCAGGGGCACTTGAATCACACTACATGTCTCTTAATTAAAGAGACATGTAGTGTGATTCATAAAGAGACATTAATTAAATTAATCTCTCTGAATTAAAGTGGGACTTTAATTACGCTTTAATGCTATTGGCCGATCGGATCATATCATGTCATTTTTGATTTTGGCCATAGTTCCACTTTAATATACTGAAAACTAACATTACAAATATTACCTCCATACAGTTACCAGAATACAGGATATTTTCCTATAATGGGGCCTTTCGGTGTGGAGCAAAACGAGAGCAGATTAGGACAAATGGGATGGAAGGGACGGATTTCTGCCTGGCTTTGTACGGAGTATAATAAATTTCACCCCTTCATGTACCTCTGCCGGCCCAGTGAAGGGTTGACGATTCCGCTGCCTGATATACAGGTACCCACTAGAGGCAGAATCTAGAAGAAAGCATCTAAAAATGTGAAGGTCACAATAAAACTGACTTTCAGATGAATATTAACATAACGACTCGCAATAAAGCGCACTGAAAATACACCACATTTTTCTTTTAAAGCTGAACTCCGGAGAGACATAAAGACACCAATTAATGAAGTTATTAAAGTGTCAGTAAACCCATCTACATCCATATAGGATGGGAAAACTAAAAATAAAAGTAGTCTATTCCTACATCACACTATTTAAAGTAGGATAGCATTTAAAGTCATGTGACTTATCCCCTCCTTCTGCGCTCTGCGAGGCCCCAGTCTGTGGGTGGGGCTAAACCGCACCTTTTGACGCCGCTGCTCTGTATTCTTGTCTACTGCTCAGACCTTGCAGAGCGGATTGGAAAATTTGCAGTCATGTGATAAAAACAAAATATTATGTTATGTGGGTAAGTTGGAGGGGATAAGAAAAGGGAATGCCATGCATAATCAAAGCTGTTTAGTTTAGCTAATGTGGTTCTAAAGGCTCCAGGGTTTATACCTTCATGCATTCACTGCATTAAAGTAACAAAACCTTCTGAGTGCAGCAGCCCCCCTAAAACTTACCTGAGCCCCCATTGCGATCCAGCATTGAGCACAAGAGTCTTGGCTGTCCGGGGACTCTCCCTCCTTATTGGCTGAGACAGCAGAGGGAGCCAATGAGAAGAGCAAGCAATGAGGGAAGAGACATGGCTAAATGGCAGTGGCTCTGGAGCGAGCCTGCTTGCTATGAGGGCACTTGGCAGGAGGGAGGAGCCAGGAGCGCCAGAGGAGAACCCGAGAAGAGGAGTCTTGTGGCTGCTCTGGGCAAAACCATTACACAGAACAGGTAAGTATAACATGTTTATTTACTTATTTATTTTTCAACGTGACTTTAATATCACTTTAAGGCCTCATACACACGGACGTTTTTTGACGCCGGCGTTTTCTGGTGTTTTTTGCAGCTCTCCATGTTAGTCAATGGCCCCATAAAAACGCAGACGTTTTTGAGCTGTAGATGGCGTCGGCGTTAGTGAGCTGAAATTAGAACCCACGGCCAGCGCATTCTGAGGCTGTAACGTTTTGGCATTTTTTGACGCTGACGCCGCAAAACGCCAACTAACACCAACTAATATTGTACCGGCGTTTTTTGACGCCAACGTTTTTAGGTTGAAAAATAGCAGAGGGATGATTTTTTTTTAAAAAACGCCTATTGACGCCGACGCTCACTAACGCCGAAAAACGCCAATTTTTTTTCCTTGACGTCGGGCCCGACGATTTGTTTATTTTTAAAGAAAGGTCCGTGTGTATGAAGCCTAATGCATTCCCTTCTGTGTGCAGTTTTATAGCAGAAAGTAGAAAATATAGTTTGGTTTTTTTTTTTTTTTAAAGTTGTCTGTCTTTTTTTTTGTTTATAATGCAAAAAATAAAAAGCACGGTAGTGATCACATACCACCAAAAGCTCTATTTGTGGGGGAAAAATTACATAAATTTTATTTGGTACAGCATCGCACGACCGCGAAATTGTCAGTTAACCATTTCAGCCCCAGAAGTATTTATCCCCTTCCTGACCAGAGCACTTTTTGCGATACGGGACTGCGTCGCTTTAACTGACAGTTGCGCGGTCGTGTGGCGTTGTACCCAAACAAAATTGACATCCATTTTTTTCCCACAAATAAAGCTTTCTTTTGGTGGTATTTGATCACCTCTGCGGTTTTTATTTTTTGCGCTGTAAACAAAAAGCGACAATTTTGAAAAAAAAAACTTCTTCCTCAGTTTAGGCCGAAATGTATTCTTCTACAAAAAAATCGCAATAGGCGTATATTGATTAGGTTGCACAAAAGTTATCACGTTTACAAACTATGGGAATAGATTTATGGCATTTTTTAAAATTATTTTTCATTTCCTGGTAATGGCGGTGATCTGCGTTTTTTAGCGGGACTGCGACATTGCAGCGGACAGATCAGACATTTTTACACTTTTATGAGACCATTGACATTTATACAGCAATCAGAGCTAAAAATAGCTACTGATTACTGTATAAATGTCATTGGCAGTGAAGGGGTTAACACTAAGGGGCAATCAAGGGGTTAAGTGTTCCCTAGGGGGGTGTTTCTAACTGTGGGGTGAGGGCACTGACTGGGAGTAGACAGAGATCGATGTTCCTGATCACTGGGAGCAGCAGATCTCTCTCCACTTCACTGTCAGAACGGAGATCCTTCGTTTACATGAACGGATCCCTGTTCTGGTTCTGAGAGGAGCGATCTCGGACGCAATAGATCTGTTTTCATCCGATCTCCCATAGAAGACAGCAGGGCTCTGACAGGTCTGGGACCCTGGCATGAGGAGAGGGACTGATGGTTGTATTACTGATCTAGATGGAGAAGTCAGGGGAGAGGGCACGGCTGGAGAAAAAAGAATGAGCTCCGTTTTAGAAAGTTTGACTTTATTCTATCACCTAGGGGACCAACAGCTAATATGTGACAGCATATACGTAGGTGACAGGATCTCTTTATGAGATATCCAGGGTCTATCAGTCATACACGCCATTTCCTACCTATGAACCCCGCCGCCCTTCTTAGCAAAACCAGCCATGACCGCACCAGGCCCCCAGGTGGGACAGCAGAGCCCAGTGAACATGTCGGAGGATCACATGGCGGGGGGGGGGGAGCACATTGCGATGTTTGTGGAAGTGATCAGCAGTTTCACAACTGCTTGTATTGCTTCCACATTGAAAGCCAAGAGATTGGTCTTTTAAAATGATGTCTGCGGCATTTTAAAAATCCGAATCCCCAGCAAGTGACTGGGGGTTCAGATTTTACCGCCCCCTCAGCCTGGTGCCCTAAGGTGGCTGCCTAAGACTCCCTTAAGGTTGCACTGGCCCTCAGCAGTGGATTGCAGCAGGGCAATGCTGGATTTGCTGGGCCGGTATGTGAACTGAAGGCAATCCAGTATTACAGGAAGGAGTGCGGCTAGCACCTTTGATAAAAAAAGATAACAACTGTATGAATACAGTCAGGTCCATAAATATTGGGACAGCGGCACAATTCTAATCTATTTGGCTCTATACACAACCACAATGGATTTGAAATGAAACAAACGGTGTAGGAATTACAACAGTTTGTATATGTGCCTCCCACTTTTTAAGGGACCAAAAGTAATGGGACAGATCAACAATCATAAATCAAACTTTCACTTTTTCATACTTGGTTGCAAATCCTTTGCAGTCAATTACAGCCTGAAGTTTGGAATGCATAGACATCACCAGACGCTGGGTTTCATCCCTGGTGATGCTCTGCCAGGCCTCTACTGCAACTGTCTTCAGTTCCTGCTTGTTCTTGGGGCATTTTCCCTTCAGTTTTGTCTTCAGCACGTGAAATGCATGCTCAATCGGATTCAGGTCAGGTGATTGACTTGGCCATTGCATAACATTCCACTTCTTTCCCTTAAAAAACTCTTTGGTTGCTTTCACAGTATGCTTCAGGTCATTGTCCATCTGCACTGTGAAGCGCCGTCCAATGAGTTCTGAAGCATTTGGCTGAATATGAGCCGATAATATTGCCCGAAACACTTCAGAATTCATCCTGCTGCTTTTGTCAGCAGTCACATCATCAATAAATACAAGAGAACCAGTTCCATTGGCAGCCATACATGCCCACGCCATGACTCTACCACCATCATGCTTCACTGATGAGGTGGTATGCTTTGGATCATGAGCAGTTCCTTTCCTTCTCCATACTCTTCTCTTCCCATCACTCTGGTACAAGTTGATCTTGGTCTCCTCTGTCCATAGGATGTTCCAGAACTGTGAAGGCTTTTTTAGATGTTGTTTGGCAAACTTTAATCTGGCCCTCCTTTTTTAGAGGCTTACCAATGGTTTACATCTTGTGGTGAACCCTCTGTATTCACTCTGGTGAAGTCTTCTCTTAATTGTTGACTTTGACACACATACACCTACCTCCTGGACAGTGTTCTTGATCTGGCCAACTGTTGTGAAGGGTGTTTTCTTCACTAGGGAAATAATTCTTCTGTCATCCACCACAGTTGTTTTCCGTGGTCTTCCGGGTCTTTTGGTGTTGCTGAGCTCACCAGTGCGTTCTTTCTTTTTAAGGATGTTCCAAACAGTTGATTTGACCACACCTAATGCTTTTGCTATCTCTCTGATGGGTTTGTTTTGTTTTTTTCAGCCTAATGATGGCTTGCTTCACTGATAGTGACTGCTCTTTGAATCTCATATTGAGAGTTGACAGCAACAGATTCCAAATGCAAATAGCACACTTGAAATGAACTCTGGACCTTTTATCTGCTCCTTGTAAATGGGATAATGAGGGAATAACCCACACCTGGCCATGGAACAGCTGAGCAGCCAATTGTCCCATTACTTTTGGTCCCTTAAAAAGTGGGAGGCACATATACAAACTGTTGTAATTCCTACACCGTTCACCTGATTTGGATGTAAATACCCTCAAATTAAAGCTGCAAGTCTGCAGTTAAAGCACATCTTGTTTCATTTCAAATCCATTGTGGTGTTGTATAGAGACAAAAAGATTAGAATTGTGTCGATGTCCCAATATTTATGGACCTGACTGTGTGTGTATAGAGCGCTAGTAAAATTTGCCATTTTGTATCTAGGGGTGAGAAAAGGTCCTCTGATCAATTTTAAAATGCAATGAAATTATACAATGTGGCAAAAACTTAAGAAATTGATTTAATAAATAGCACTAAATCACCTGCATTTCTCCCCTTTCATTAAGACATAAAAAGCGCCTGTGCGCACGCCCTAACCATATAAGACTTGTGAAAACCACTTCAGGATTAGTCAGTCATCAATCACGGAAAGCATTCCATAAAGAACGATCACTTCCTACACACTCAGGATAACAATGTAACAATAGTCAAAGAGCCACAAATGCCTGGGGGGGAGGGAGGGGGGCCTTGTACAATCACTTGGCGCACAAAGGCGTTTCTTTGACATTGACATTGCAATGTGAATAAAGGAAGGAATAAAATACACCGATCCTGGACACTTAACGCAGCTGTAAATTAACAATAAACAGGATACAATAAGGCTTTATCGAAGAGCGTTATTGTGCCATCGACGTATAATCAAACAATGTGATGAACGGCCCTGTAACCAAAATAATTATGCGGAAAATCAGTTTATACAATGAGTCCGCACTGGCAAAGTATCCGCTTTCACAAAGTCACAGGGATTTGCAGAAGAGCCAAGGTCACCGCTAATAAGCGCAGTGTTCCTGGAGTAATATATCGTGCGCCAGGATTGGAGGTAACAAGGCGCGGATAAGTAGTGGCCTCCAGTACGTAACTGCTTTATTAGTTTGCAAAGATGATTAAATGATATTGCTGGAGATGGCAGTGACCTTCACCTTCTGGGTGCAATGAAGTGCGGCAAGCGCCTTTTGTTATACACTGACATATGCCACCAATCTCTTGTGAAAGAGGCAACATGTCACGTATGAAAAGCAACAGTCATGAGCTTGACATTGGCCCCTTAACTCAAAGGCATACTATGCCTGCAGCAGGGCCTGAATATGAAATGAGCAAAGATGTCTGCCCCCCATATAATGTGACAGGTAAACTATAGAACTCTTAAAAGACCTCTCTGTGAAGTAATAGGACTGCAAAGATTATTCGTTCAAAGAGGGTGAAAAGAGTACAGTAGCCCAAATGGCTCTGGTAGGGCTCCTCGTATAAAACGGGACCTCCCAAATGAACCTGTTGCGCACATTTCCCGCTCTAAGCAGCGATTGATCTTCTCTATGTTTATAGCTGCAAAATTTACTATAGCCGTTCCTAGAAAAAAGACCTCAGTATGTGTCTCATTATATGGGCAAAAGGTATCTTGGATAATACTAAGCGTCTGGAGTTCCTGTGACGACTATGTTCATGTGCAGCTGTAGGGGCTTTGAACATGGTTGACTCTTCTCCTAGAAGCCTCAATTCATTCTCTCCTCCCTGGGCTTTTTATCTCTCTCTTCCTTTTTCCCTTCTGTTTTCTCCATTATATTCTTCTCTAGTATTTATGAGGATCCTCTCGCAGGGGGCTTCTTATCTTCGAAAAAGGTTGCAGTTGCACACATAACAAAGTGTCATGAGTACCATTTGGCACAGTGAATTGCCGGTTTCTCCCGATTGTTCTTGTTGTGGATTATATAAGGATTTTTCTCGATGCTCTGTGCCGCCTATACCTGGACCAGACATGGCTTGAGGACATTAAGATGTTAAAATGATACTAAACCCTCATGTTTTTTCGCCTATATCTGTTACTAAATAATAGCATTACATGAGAAGTCTAACCTTTTGTGTCATTTTCGCTTCTAAGTTGTTATATTCAGGCTCCGTTTTCCCCATTTCCGGTTGTCCTGTTTGCTGGGTGACCAGATATAGGCAAAAAAACGTGAGGGTTTAGTATCACTTTAAGTATTCATTTTGTTCTTTTCCCATTATTGTTGTGGAGAGATGCCGATGTTTCTCTGTATTTTCAAAGCCACATAAAACAGCCTTCACATTTTGGAAGCCAAGCCAATTCCCCCTTCATCAGGGCTCATAGTGGACCTTCACCCTCCTCGCCCACTTTCTGGCAATCCACTCTTACAAATCCCTGCGAGCCAGGCCTTCTCATCCAACATCAGTACCTGACCTCACAAATGTGCTTCTGGAAGAATGGTCAAACATTCCCATAGACACCCCTAAACCTTGTGGACAGCCTTCCCAGAAGAGTTGAAGCTGTTATAGCTGCGAAGGGTGGGCCAGGCCAATTCAATATTGAACCCTACGGACACACAGCCAATTCCGATCCAAGGAACGAAAAAAATGGAAGGACAAACATCAAAACTTTTTTCATCCCTCAAAACACCACAGATTTTCGTTTAATATATAAACAAGTCGTACAATAAAAAACGGATACGACAGTTCACGCATGATCCCCTCTATGTAGATAGTCACACGTAGATTACATCACTGCGTGATGCACGTCTGAACGTCACAAATTCGGGTGAGAAAATTTGTACAACATAAAGCACTACCAAATAGAATCGGATATCACCGTTAAGCGCTGGCGGGAAAAATCGGCCAATTTTTCGGCCGATTTTCTTACGGGGCTTTAGACTGGGATGCCATTAAAGTTCAAGCGGTTGTATACCCTTTAGAGACATTTTTACCTACAGGTAAGCCTATAATAAGGCTTACCTGTAGGTAAAATGAATATCTCCTAAACCTGTACGGTTTAGGAGATATTCCCCCTCCAAGCAGCTGCAACGCCACGGCGCATGCACCGTGTATGTCTCTCTGAAGGCCCAGCGCATAGCGCCGGACCTTGACAGAAAGACGTCTCACGGCTTCGGCCAGTCACAGCGCCGGAGCTGTGTACCCGGAAGCAAGATCTGAGTAAAGCGGTCCGCTCCCTCAGAGGGGGCCGAGCAGCCCGGTCGGATCTTCGTTTCAGGGTGAGTATTTCATAATGAGCTAGTATGCGGTGCATACTAGCTCATTATGCTATTATCTTGCAGGTTTTTTTTTTTTTCTTTTTTTTAACTGGATAGACAACCGCTTTCATTTGCGTGTAAAGGCAGGTGCTCCAATACTTTTTACAATAGAGTGTATATGTAAATAAGTGTTTTTGCTGTTTGATTTTGCTCAGTTTTCTTACCGAGTACAAAAAGGGGCTCCAATGGTTACACAGATGGCAGTAAGTAGATTCTATCCCACATTAAAAGTTTTGTCTGAAGTTGCACTTTAGTGAATGAACTGCTGCATGTTCTCCTTCCTTGGTCAAGCAATGTCTTCATGATAGGAACAAGAGGGGAATGTGATTAACGAGGCTTTTCCACATGTACGGTTCTGCTTTCTAGTTATGTGGTGGAGTGAGTCATTCTCAGCAGTGTAGATGAATCTTTTCAGTGAACATCGTCACAAAGGGCAGACAATATGGAGAGATACATTAGCCCAGACACAAAGACCTGCACTTATAAGCCCTGTGTGTAAATTTCTGCCGGGTATCATACTCATCTCAGAGACCCATAGCGCACAGCGAGAGGAGGGCAAGGATGAAAGCACCACGCCAGGCCTTGGTACAATGAAATGGAGAAAGTGTATCTGAGACTCCATCAAGTTATCCGGCACGCTTAGCGGAGCAGAAAAGGCCAGAGCCCCGAGCGAGCACCGGCCTTCGTCTAAGAGACCAGGCACAAGCGGAGTGACTCAATGTGCCCACATTCTGCATTGTCTGATCCATTAGGAAATGTGACTTGTTGTGTTTTTAAATTGGGCTAGAAATATCGACGAGATGCTCCTGGCTACGGTCACAATGTGCTACAGTGATTTCCATCACCCACACCTAGAACAAAGGCTTTCTGCAATCTATTGAGCGAGGGGTCACTGCCCTTCTATTCATCATAAGAGCGCACTACACCAATATACTGTGACGGAACTGCTGCATAAAATCAATTTTGAAACCCAGACAGTACCTCGGAACTCCTTTCAAAGGCCTCGTCTCCTCGTCGGGTTACAGGATGTGAGACCTTTTCCTTACTAGATAGTGAAGCTATATGTCAATTTATAGTAAAGCTGTCACAAACTCGGGAAATTCATACAATGGTCATATAATGAGGAAATATATCAGAAGAGGTTTACGTCAAACTGGATTCATACTTGTAGATTACAGTAAGTAGAGCAGGTAATGCACAAAACCATGCATGGAAAGCCATTGACTTTGAGTGGCACCCCGACATACCCATCCAGCGCACCACAAAACTTGCCAGCTTTATCAAATAGCAATGCACAGATGTGAACCATATTGTGCGTTGTGGTATGCTTCTGTGAAGTGCTGGTCCGTTGCAGTGAATTGGCAGCGCATTCAAAATTAATGAGCTGCCTTCAAGTGAAGAACAAAAATTATATAATATTATTACAGCGCCATCAATTTACATTGCTCTTTCACATCAGTCCCTGCCCCCCTGCCTAAGGTCCCTAACTCATATTCATACATACACATACTAGGGCCAATTTAGACTGCAGGCATCGTGTCTTTAGAGTACGGGAAGAGACCTACACAGCAACAAGGAGAACATGCAAGCTCTGTGCAGATAGTGCCATGGTTGAGATTTGAACTGACGACCCCAGTATTGCTAGGCAGAAGTGCTAACCACTGTGCTGCCTGTATATTGCAGATTACCAGTCTATAGAAGATTAGATTTCTTTAGCAAAACACTTTCTATCCTAGGGTGGCAACTCATTGTACTGTATCTATGGAGAAGCAGCATTGCCACCCTTGGACAAGAGGTGTGTTAGGACTCCAGAACACCTGGGCAGGGATGATAACACTGATTGATGTTTTAGCACAGGTATCTAAATAGATATAAGAAAACATGAGTTTGGACGGCAAAGAAAACATGAGCTTGGACGGCACCACCGACAGCCCTATTGTTTCTAGGTGGAAGTACTAACCACTTAGCCACGGTGCTGCCTGTAGATTGCAGGTGGCCAGTCTTTAGAAGATTAGATTTCTTTAGCAGAGCACTTTCTATCCTAGGGTGGCAACTCACTCTACTGTATCTATGGAGAAGAAGCATTGCCACCCTTGGACAAGAAGTGTATTAGGTCTCCAGAACACCTGGGCAGGGATGATAGCACCAATTGATATTTTAGCACAGGTATTTAAATAGATATAAGAAAACATGAGAATTAATTTATTTCTAGGGGTTAACATTGCATGTTAAAGCGGAGTTCCACCCAGGTAAAAGTCAGCAGCTGCAAAAAGTGTATCTGCTGACTTTTAACAATCGGACACTCACCTGTCCCTCACTCCAGCGATGCGGTCGCCCAAGGGCTCGCTGTTCGCCCTTCCACTCGGCGGCGGCGGCATCATAAGTGTGGGCACCCGGCTTTGGCTTCAAAGCCGGGCACGCACTGCACATGCGCGAGTCGCGGTGCGCCTTGTGAATGGCTGGCGTATCTTCGGGGACCTGTGACGTCCCAGAAGATCGCCGAGGGGGGGGGGGGGCCCAAGGTGGACTTCCAGAGCCAAGGCTTCAGGGGAGGAAGTGGACCTGGGACCCTATTAAAACAGGGTCCCTGGTACCCCCCCCAAAAAAAGACATGCCAATTGTGGCATGTCGGGGGGGTCACCTTCCCTTAAAGCGGAAGTTCCACTTTTGGGTGGAACTCCACTTTAAAGTATGCAATGGTGCTTATTAATGTGTATCGCGAGTGTAAATCTGGCTCCAAACACAATGCAAAATGATCACTTGTAAAGGTATTATAGGCAGATAAAAGAGAAGTATAGGGTGGGGGGGTTTCCTGATTTATACTTATCTAGGTGGATGCGGCATCGGTCAGATGCTGCATCTGTCCCCCGGAACCTCTGCACTGAATACTGAGCGATCAAACTCCAACGAGCGCTCAGTTCTGACAGGTCCGTGCAGACTGTCCATCACAGCTCTCTGCTTTGCCCCCTCCTCGCTCAATGGAGCACTGGGCTGTGGAGGGGCGGGAGCAGCAGTTTAGGCTCTCAGCGGCTCACTGAGAGGCTGTGCTGGGTGTCGGTCCAGGGACCTGGCAAATCCTGACTTCCATTGTCGTGATAATGCGGACCCTGGACCGACTTCTGTGACGTCAGCAGAGAGCGGACTTCAGACCGCTCTCTGCTAAAAACAGGTCACAGGAGTGCAAAATGAATTGCACTCCTATGATCCATGATACGAGCTTTGGCTATACTTCTCCTTTAAAGCTTTATGCAATTCTCATTTTAGTTAGGGTTGCACAGATACTGAGTACTTGCACCAGTACACATGCAAATGCTCCTGATACACAAAACTGACACCCTTCTGGTGTGATTTGAGCCCATACAAAATGATCAAGCACAGACTGTGACTGGTGGGGCTGGGGTTTCACAGTTCTGAACCTGGAAGTGCTCAGAGCTAAGTATGCATCCAGGTTCCTAATACCACAGGGAGCAGGGAAGGGTTAGAACTGCTGTAAGCTTTTTTTTTTTTTTTTTTTTGCTGTGTGTAATCCTGCTGGGTAGAGCCACACTCTCTATTTGTACTGATTACAACTGACACAATAACAAAAATGTAGAAAAACGGGCAATCACACATTTTACAACTGTCACTAGTGCAAGAAGTAAGGGTAGGTCTTCCAATGGAGACAAATGTTTTTGTGGAGGAATTCCCATTATTTTGAACAAATTCCCTCTCACTACCTGGTGCATCTCTGGGACAGGAAATCAAAGGGAATCTCCCTAAAAGGTTGCACACAGAAAAAAATAAAACCGGGGGGGGGGGGGGGGGCTTCCTCCTTCCCTAAGCTGTCCAAAACAAAGTTTGTACTATACATGCTCTTTAACCCCTTCCTGTCCAGCCCCAGCGGGAAGAGTCAGTTGATCACACGACCACTGTGATTGGTTGCCACAGTGGTCACTGGATTGGGAGTCGGTCCAGCCAACTCTCGGCCATTAGTACAAATTGAGCTTGAACACTGTGCTGGAAGCGAGTAATGAGTGCCTCACAGAAAAGAAAGCTCAGCTGTCAATGGAGGCATATGTGCAGCCTGTGGGTGTTATAGCCCACCCTCTTTGCTGCCACACACGTGTTACATGGGCAGCAAAAGGTTAATAAAAAAAAAACGGATTCTGCCACACCTCACTGTTTGACTGACCAAATTTTGACACTCTGATCTTCCATACCAAAGTGTTTACCTGAGGTCCCCCAGTGGTCGGTGGGTACCTGTGGGGTAAAATGTAGTTAATTGACAAAACTTACTCTGTCTGCCACTATGCCTGTAATGGAGCCCCTCTGTATTCACTCTGCACCAGTGCCGGCTGGTGGGGGGGGCGGCATACAACCACCCCCCCGGGCGGCTGGTGAGGGCACTTGCCCCTCCACTAGATGTCTGTCGGTCAGTCCGACACTTACCCCATCTAGATGGCGGGCTCCGGGTGTCCTCTCCTCCAGCACGGCAGCTTCCGCCATGTGTCTCCTCTCTCCTCCTCCTCGGCATTAGGCATCCAATAGGATCACCTGACGTTTTGGCCAATTGGGAAACGGGTCTCACAACCCGCTTCCTAACTGGCGGGGAGGAGATTTAGTGTGAAAATATTGAATATTCATTAGCTATTGTCACACAACTGGGTGTGATCGGCGTGGCGGCCTGTATGTAAATCAGGGGGCTGGACGCATGGATGGGGGGGCGGTGCCCGGGCGCATCTAATGGACGGGCCGCCATTGCTTTGCACCTTACGCACATCCCAAGTAAAGTTACTGTGCCAGGCAATCGTGCATTGTCACAGTTCAGGAGATTACACTCTTTTTGTTACTGGGGTGAAAAAGCGTTCAGCGGGCATTAGGAACGCAATTTCTACCTGTAATACTAAATCTGTACGTCTGCTCTGAGATGATGCAGGAGGTTCTTATTTCATAAAGCATGACAAATAAGGCTGACTATGTTCTTGGATGTACAGTCAACATTAGCAAATGTTTGGCGTTCCGATTAATGCCGTCACCGCTTTCCATATTGTGCAGACTTCACGGGTATGTATAAAATAAACAGAGCCATGCGTGATGAGCCTCCTTGTCGCAGGTGGAACAATATTTTTTGCTGTAGTCATTCCTCCAGCGAGCTCGTCTGCACAAAGTGGGTGTCCATTTCTAGTGCGATCTGCCAGTTTTCACAACTGTTTATTGCCTTGCGTCGCCCACTCATCTCAATATACACAGATGCTCGAGGCGCTGCACTTGCCAAAATCTCCTCCTGTGAACGTGCAGCTATGTCGCTAACAGGCCGCTGCTGTTTGCAAGATTTTTTTTTTTTCTTACAGAGGCACTGTAGTCAGCCGCAGCACAGAGCAAAAACCACCAACAAACTGCAATTTTAATTTCCACAGCAGTAAACTGAAAACTTATTGGTTGATAGAGAACACACACTGCAGACTAAGGTGCCACACTGAAGCTAGCATTATGACCTTGTTTAAAAAAATTATCCACTTTAGCTATTGGCTTGTGATGGTGTTGGCGGTAGTATGGGGGGGGGGGGGGGTAGTGGGGGTGTGTTCATAGACACAAAATATGACCAGGATGTCTTAACATAGGAGTGACATTAAAATCTAGGTGGGGGGAATTTAGCATGTGGTGCTCAAATACCGCATCACTTTTGGACAGGGTTGTCTTTTATCTTGGCAGTACACGCTCAGGGCTGCAGCTCCTATTAGTCATGTGTAGGCACCGCACCCCGGGTCTCCAAAATTTCAGGGCTCATTTGCATGTGTTAACTACCATGCATTAACGTACTAATTTTTGTGTTTTGGAGTGCCTCATTAAAGAGCTTTTCTGAGAGTGCCACCATCCTAAAAACATCCAGAAACAACAAAATATGGGGTCACCCCCATAAGAATGGACTTTAAGGGCACGTCACGAGATAACACACACAAAATAGTAAAATCACATATCTTTATTGAAGCGTACAAAAAAAGAAGAAGACAAGAATTTGAATAATAAATCTAAAAATAATGGACAAGATAGTGTCCAAAACATAGCCTGTACATAATCTCTTGGTCACATTATAGACATTGGGTGATACAGAATACCAACAACCAGTATGTATTATGCAGAGAAGGTCTACGCGTTTTGCTTTTTAGCTTCTTCAGGACCCCTCACAACATGGATTTGGATTTGAGATTAGCTAATCTGTATGGAGGCAAGGGAAATACTAAGGGGGGCGGACACAGGGAGCGATATATCCAGACAGGCACAATATCACGTAGATCCCGATAGGCCAATAATTAAGGACCTAAGGGGAATAAAGCCTCATATATCCCCAAAGAGAAAAGAATCACTGAATGGTAAAATGGTATATCATAGTAGCTCCAAAGAGGGTTCAAGAGACTACCCTCTTTTGTAATAAGATACCGTCTATGAAGGACAGGAGGATCAGAGGAATCCCCCAATGAGTATAGTGCAGGAACAGGCGGGCAAATTGGGGTCTGAATTTCCTGTCTCACATGGCGGCGGACATATTTGCTGATGGTACAGCGCGGTCTACCAGGTGGATTGTGTCGCTTTGTACCCGAGACGGGGGCGTCGTTGCTAATAGGCATTGAACAGCTTACAGACTATATTAATACTGCCACCACACCATACCTCCACGTGGCTTATTGAAGACTGTGGAAATTCAGACCCCAATGAGTATAGTGCAGGAACAGGCGGGCAAATTAGGGTCTGAATTTCCACAGTCTTCAAATATGGGTGACCCCATATTTTGTTGTTTCTGCCTCATTAAAGAGTTACTAAACCCACAACAGTAAAATCAGTCTGTATATGCAGTAAAGCATGTTTGTTATACTCACTGTGGAACCTAAGGGGTTAATCCTCTGCATTGTGTAAAAAGGCTGTTTGATCCTGTCTTCTCTGATCCTCCCCTTCTTCCAATGTCCCTAATCCATATCCTGATAAGACAGAGCCTTTGGAGTCACTCTGCACATGCTCAGTTTGGTGTATTGCTAGAGAGTTTTTTTTTTCTTGGGAGGGTGCATGTGATCAGCACAGGGCCAATCAGCACTGTCCAGACAGAGGGTCAGGGGTCCTGTAGCCTCATAGGACAGTCAGAGTAGAATGAAAACTCCTCCTACAAGCTTTCACCAGACACTGATAGAAGTCAAAAGACTGCTGATGAGAAAAGGTATTTATCAGTTTATATTTACTAAAATAATTGCATTTCCGTGTTCTGTGTACTGTGGGAGACCAGGTATAGTGAATGCAGGCTCCTGGGTTTAGTAATACTTTAAGGCAGGCCAATCATTTTGAATAGTCAACCTGCCTCAACACACTAAAGATTGCACTATTTTTACCAATGCAACGCACCACAATACACATCTGTGTATTGTGGTGCCCTTTAACCCATGTGCGGTGCTTCTCACTGTATATGAGGTTTGGGCTTTTGTACAAAATGAGGGGCAGTGCACTATAATGCACACGGGTATGACAATGTTCACTGCAGTAACATCAAAACACACATTTTAGTGCATGTTGCGCCAACAGAATAGAGTAACTGCAGCCTTAAAGGTAGAAAAATACAAAAAATACTTCTCAAAATGGCTACTGATTTGATCCCATTATCACAGACACTTCAGTGATAACGGAAAACTGCCTATAATAGGCCTAAAATTGTGGCCACTTTCTGTCTGCGTTGCAGCTCTACCAGGACTACCTTAGCAATTATATGACTGCCACTGCACCATCCCAATAATGACTGTTGGCAGTTGCAAGGAGGAGATAGTTGAAATAGTTGAAATCTGAACCTAAGATCTTTGGGCTGAAAGGCACTAACCACCCACTAAGCCACTTTACTGTAATTGTTGGCACCATTATCTAGAACATTGGTCTCCAAACTGCGGCCTGGGGACCAGATGCGGCTCTTTGGTTGCCTTTATCTGGCCCTTGGGGCACTATTCCTGCCACTGACACCAACAATAGGGCATAATTCCTGTTAGAGACATCAACAACAGGGGCGCTATGTCTCCCTTTTGATACCAACGATGGGGTATCTTTCTCCCCCTAATGCCAAAGATGTACTGTTTACTCCCACTGACACCAGGACAAATTCTACTCCCACTGGTCACAGTCCGGCCAACCTTAAGTCTGAAGGACAGTAAATTGTTCCTTTCTTTAGAAAGTTTGGAGAATCCTGATTTAGACCCCTGGTGCCCAACCAGTTGTCCACCAGTCACATGCATCCCTTTGTTCCCTGTTGTGCATCGTTTGAATCCCAACAACCAAAAATAGGAACATTAATTCTTAATGGAACTGTAATGGCAATAATCTCTGACAATCTCATGCAACAGTCTTTGAAAATGTCCTGGTTTATGTCTACAGCCTTCTGTAGCATTACATATACAGACCGATATGTATGGTCCCTTGGTGTTGTCAGAGACCACAGCTGATGTAACCATTACTTCATAAATTGAGTTAGATCAGACTTTCTAAATCTTTTTACCCAGTAAGAACCTTTGAAATAATATGTCATTAGATTTGCAGCTCATGGTATAGTACAATGATGAATAAGTTGTAAAAAGTGCTATATATAAGAACGTTTGTGGCATACCTAGGGTGTTCGACACAATGGATCATTTTTTAATGACTACCTGCTCTTCTTGACGAAAATATTTTCAGTACTATACATAAAACAAATCAAACAAGAACAATAGGTGAAAATTGTAAAAATTGTATTGCCCTTGTATAACTAAGGGTCATTGGAGAGTCAAAGGGAAAGGAAGGAGGTAATCCCTAAAGCCGCACATCTGACTTGTCTTGGGGTAGTATCAAGAGTGGCCACCTCAGCCTGGGCTCCAACCAGGCCACACCCCCAACACGTTTTGCTCTGCCCCCGGAGCTTAGTCAGAGCTTTAGATAGTTCCCTATGATTAAGCTCTGGGGAGCGGAGCGAAGCACGTTGGGGCATGGCCTGGTTGGAGCCCAGGCTGAGGTTGCCACTCTGACCCTACAAGACAACATGTGCAGGTTTAGGGATTATCTCCCCCCTTTCCCTTTAAAGCTCAGCAGGAGCTAGGACGAGCTCCATCCCATGCTATCACTTTCAGCAGTGGCTGCAAATCGATCACATACACCCTACATAGAGCCTGAGTGGCACACCAAGCTATTATAGGTCACGGTAAGTGGAAATTGCTCCCTTGCATTGGTGGTTATTGCTCCCTTACATTGATGGTCAGTGGAAATTGCTCCCTTACATTGGTGGTCAGTGGAAATTGCTCCCTTACATTGGTGGTCAGTGGAAATTTCTCCCTTACATTGGTGGTCAGTGGAAATTTCTCCCTTACATTGGTGGTCAGTGGAAATTGCTCCCTTACATTGATGGTCAGTGGAAATTGCTCCCTTACATTGATGGTCAGTAAAAAATTACTCCCTTGCATTGATGGTCAGTGGAAATTGCTCCCTTACATTGATGGTCAGTAAAAAATTACTCCCTTGCATTGGTGGTCAGTGGAAATTGCTCCCTTACATTGGTGGTCAGTGGAAATTGCTCCCTTACTTTGGTGGTCAGTGGAAATTGCTCCCTTACTTTGGTGGTCAGTGGAAATTGCTCCCTTACATTGATGGTCAGTAAAAAATTACTCCCTTGCATTGGTGGTCAGTGGAAATTGCTCCCTTACATTGGTGGTCAGTGGAAATTGCTCCCTTACATTGATGGTCAGTAAAAAATTACTCCCTTTCATTGGTGGTCAGTGTAGACAGGAGATCAATCCACAATTGCCCTCTCCTCAAGAAACTCCTAGTATCCTCGAAAGGTACTAGAGGGTTCCAAGGAAGCTAGGTTTAGATAGGATGATCTAGAGCAGGGGTCTCCAAACCCCGGCCCGCGGTCGTGTTTTGTCCGGCCAGCAGTTCATCCAGACTCTGCCAACACAGCACTGCAGATCTGCTGGCTTTTAAAAGCAGCTGCTGTTATGTGCAGTATGTCTGGTAGGTCCTGGACACAAAGCCGCTTCCCCCACACTGTCCCCTGCTGCCAGAGGTTTGGCTGCTGTGCTGGGGATTGGCTGCTAGGAGGTGACATAATCAGTGTGGCACCTCCCGGCTTCCCACCCACTGTTAGCATTAGAAATCTTTCCACCTTACAGCCTGTGTGTGTAGCAGTGGGCGGGAGTCGGGAGGTGCAGGTGAGATGAGGTCGGCTTGTAGTGTGACAAGAGGCAAGCGTCCCATGGGCATAAATCTGCAGACATACATGTACAAGAGACCACTGATGATGTGGAAAACTCTGCTGGGTACACTGATGATGGGGAAAACTCTGCTGGGTACACTGATGATGGGGAAAACTCTGCTGGGTACACTGATGATGGGGAAAATTCTGCTGGGGACACTGATGATGGGGAAAACTCTGCTGGGGACACTGATGATGGGGAAAACTCTGCTGGGGACACTGATGCTGGGGGAAACTCTGCTGGGGACAATGATGGGGGAAACTCTGCTGGGGACACTGATGGGGAAAACTCTGCTGGGGACACTGATGGGGAAAACTCTGCTTGGGACAATGATGGGGAAAACTCTGCTGGGGACAATGATGGGGAAAACTCTGCTGGGGACAATGATGGGGAAAACTCTGCTTGGGACACTGATGGGGAAAACTCTGCTGGGGACACTGATGGGGAAAACTCTGCTGGGGACAATGATAGGGAAAACTCTGCTGGGGACATTGATGGGGAAAACTCTGCTGAGAGCACTGATGGGGAACTCTCCTGGTGACAATGATGGGGAAAACTCTGCTGGGGACACTGATGATGGGGAAAACTCTGCTGGGGACACTGATGATTGGACAGCTCTGCTGGGGACACTGATGGGGAGACTCTGATGGAGGACACAGATATGGGGGACACTGATATTGGGGAGACTCTGACGGGGGCACTGATATTGTGGAGACTCTGCTGGGGACACCGCTGATGGGAAAATTCTGCTGGGGACACTGATGATGAGAAAACTATGCTGGGGACACTGATGGAGAGACTCTGATGGAGGACACAGATGTTGGGGAGACTCTGATGAGGACACAGATGTGTGGCAAGGCTCTGATGGGGACACAGACGTGTGGAAAGGCTCTGATGGGGACACAAACGTGTGGAAGGCTGATGGGGACACAATCGTGTGTAAGGCTCTGATGGAGACACAGACGTGTGGAAGTTTCTGATGGTGACACAGACATGTGGAAAGGCGCGTGGAAAGACTCTGACGGGACACAGATGTGTGGAAAGGCTATGATGAGATTGTTTAAATTTTATTCATTTATTTATAAATAACTAATTTTTTCGGCCTGCAAATATTTGTAAAATCTACAATGTGGCCCTCAGGCTAAAAAGTTTGGAGACCCCTGATCTAGAGTGTGCCTCAGGAGAGTCAAAATTCACAAACAGAATAAAATCTCCCTTTCGAGTGAGGAGACCAATGTACAATCGATATAGTGCAGCCTTATTTCAATCAGGGTGCTGTGGTACCCTTGGGTGCCTTGGCAAAATGCCTAAAAGTGGCCCAAATTGCCCAAAATAATCAACAGTCCAGTGGGTGGACCAAGCCTGCATGCTTGTTACACAAAGCCACAGGTTTTCTTCGAGCAGCATGCTAACAAACCGATGACGTCATAGGTTGAAAACGTTTTTGTTTGCCACTCTCTGTCAGCACGGAGGGTCATGTTAGCTGGAGGGATAAAAACTAGGGGAAAAGACTGCCATATTCCTATAGTTATTTTCTTGTAATCAGAAAAGAGTATTTATTTTACTCTTGATATCAGTATACTTTGCTTGATGTCAATATGTCAGTATGGATTGTCTTTATCTTATGTGGGATAACATTTTTAGTCTTTACTGTTATGTACTGATGGATGCTCTACTCTGTTTATATAAATAAAGAATTTGAAAAAAAAAACTGAGGGAAAAGAGAACTGACAGAATACTAGTCAGTACCAGTGTAAAAAGATATATTGCTTTGTAAGAATAAATCAGCTGTAATGTCTATGTGTGGATGTGGCTACGATATGTTGTGAATGTAAAGCGCTGCCTAAATTGACCATGCTAAATAAGTAGCTGCTATAAATAATAAATAAATATGTAAAACAAATAGTTTTGTTTTTTACATTTCAGAATGGGGAGCGTCGAGATTGTACAGTACGTTAAAGGATGCCTTGACTGAAATAAGATTGAGAAACACTGTTATGGTTTATAAATTCTGTATTCCTTGGGACGGCTGATATCAAATACTGTCAGTAGGACTGTATTTACACGATCGTTCTACCCGCACATTAACCTGATCAATGGCAATGACAAAATAATCTGGGCTGACCAGTAAATAACAACCTCCAAAGACCTACAGGCACTGCAAAGCGTCACTTTGTGTAAGTACTTAGTCTGCTACACAAAGATCTTCCCAAGAAAAAGAAGCACATCAGCGTTCTTTCAGCAGGTGAGAGGCTGCTCTATAATTATCGGCATAACTCCGCTTACTAATACTCTCCTTTCTGGATCATATAAAGAGGCAATTGTCGGCTGCAGTTTGTATTAGCGGGCATTTAATGTTGCATTAAACGGCTGATTATTGCCTGCTAAATCAAACGCGGCCTCAAAGGAACGGCGACGAACATTTTATCCCCCTTTATTTAACATATATATATTTTATTATTTTAAATAAAAGGCTATTGCAACATTTCTTGACATTGAATGGACTTTGTAAGTTTTAAGTGGATATGTACTGAAAAAAACTAAATTCACAGCAAAATTGTTTAAGGCTCGGTTTACATATAGGTGAATTGGATGGGTTTTTAACCGCATTCAATTTGCATAACATGTGAATCAGACCAGTTTTCAATGGAGCTGGTTCACACAGTTGCTGGGAGGCTGCGGTGCGGTTTTAGAAAGGGCCCTGTGCGTTTTTCGGTTTGGTTGCGACTTCAGCTAAAAACCGCGGCCGCATATGAGTGAACCCAGCCTTATGTTTACATCTATGTGTGTCGGGAACGTGCACAAAGTCTTGTGCTTTTCTGACACACACAGAAACACCTTGCCCTTTACCAGGCGTACAACGTTGCCATTAAAGAGGAAGTAAACCCTGATGGGGTTTACTTCCTCTATGTTACCCTGCAATGTAAAAGCATAATGGGCTACTATGCATCCCATATTAGCCCATTATGTGCCACTTACAGTGGGTACGGAAAGTATTCAGACCCCCTTAAATTTTTCACTCTTTGTTATATTGCAGCCATTTGCTAAAATCATTTAAGTTCATTTATTTTCCTCATTAATGTGCACACAGCGCCCCATATTGACAGAAAAACACAGAATTGTTGACATTTTTGCAGATTTATTAAAAAAGAAAAACTGAAATATCACATGGTCCTAAGTAAATAACGTTAGTGAGTCAGTGACAGAGTGCATGTGTGAAGAGACACGATCTGGGCCAGACCTGGGCAACCAATCAATCATCAGAGATCGCTGAGGGGGGACGAGCACAGCCAACTCCGCACAAGGTGGCCGGGAGCACCGGGCAGGTAGGTGGAACCTGTCAAGTAACATCCACATAATTGGCAGGACCCAAGGTTTTCCAGAACGTTGCCCAAAGCATCATGCTTTCTCCGCCGGCTTGCCTTCTTCCCATAGTGTATCCCGGTGCCATCTCTTCCCCAGGTATACTACATCTGGAGTTTATTTTCTGGTGTCGGAGTCCCTTCTTCGGTGTTCCATAAGATCCTGGACATACAACTATATGTGGAAGTATCACCCTTGAGAGATTGAGGTCCATTATGACTCCCCTGAATGCGGTCTGATCCTGGTGCCTACCAAGTAGTTTCATGCGTACAGAATTATATATTCTGGTAAGAGTACCCTATCTTAAGTGGTGGAGGTGTAAGGTGCACACTGGTACTTCATGACGAATTGAAGTTCGAACCATACATATTTATTTCACACGTGGTGGAAGATTTTTTGCATTCTCCTTTTATTTATTTATGGACTTATTTCACTGAGGACATTTTGGTTGATTCATATTGTTTTGTGGACATGGAATGCTCACAATTTTAAGTGCCACACATTTTATTTACTCATATATTTAACTCAGGTGCTGTCCATTTCTTCTGATCATCCTTGAGATGGTTCTACACCTTCATTTGAGTCCAGCTGTGTTTGATTATACTGATTGGACTTGATTAGGAAAGCCACACACCTGTCTATAGAAGATCTTACAGCTCACAGTGCATGTCAGAGCAAATGAGAATCATGAGGTCAAAGGAACTGCCTGAAGAGCTCAGAGACAGAATTGTGGCAAGGCACAGATCTGGCCAAGGTTACAAAAAAAAATTCTGCTGCACTTAAGGTTCCTAAGAGCACAGTGGCCTCCATAATCCTTAAATGGAAGATGTTTGGGACGACCAGAACCCTTCCTAGAGCTGGCCGTCCGGCCAAACTGAGCTATCGGGGGAGAAGAGCCTTGGTGAGAGAGGTAAAGAACCACCCAAAGATCACAGTGGCTGAGCTCCAGAGATGCAGTCGAGGGATGGGAGAAAGTAGTAGAAAGTCAACCATCACTGCAGCCCTCCACCAGTCGGGGCTTTATGGCAGAGTGGCCCGACGGAAGCCTCTCCTCAGTGCAAGACACATGAAAGCCTGCATGGAGTTTGCTAAAAACCACCCGAAGGACTCCAAGATGGTGAGAAATAAGATTCTCTGGTCTGATGAGACCAAGATAGAACTTTTTGGCCTTAATTCTAAGCGGTTTGTGTGGAGAAAACCAGGCACTGCTCATCACCTGTCCAATACAGTCCCAACAGTGAAGCATGGTGGTGGCAGCATCATGCTGTGGGGGGTGTTTTTCAGCTGCAGGGACAGGACGACTGGTTGCAATCGAGGGAAAGGTGAATGCGGCCAAGTATCCTGGACGTAAACCTTCTCCAGAGTGCTCAGGACCTCAGACTGGGCCGAAGGTTTACCTTCCAACAAGACAATGGCCCTAAGCATACAGCTAAAATAACGAAGGAGTGGCTTCACAACAACTCCGTGACTGTTCTTGAATGGCCCAGCCAGAGCCCTGACTTGAACCCAATTGAGCATCTCTGGAGAGACCTAAAAATGGCTGTCCGCCAACATTTACCATCCAACCTGACAGGACTGGAGAGGATCTGCAAGGAGGAATGGCAGAGGTTCCCCAAATCCAGGTGTGAAAAACTTGTTGCATCTTTCCCAAAAAGACTCATGGCTGTATTAGATCAAAAGGGGGCTTCTACTAAATACTGAGCAAAGGGTCTGAATACTTAGGACCATGTGATATTTCAGTTTTTCTTTTTTAATAAATCTGCAAAAATGTCAACAATTCTGTGCTTTTCTGTCAATATGGGGGGCTGTGTGCACATTAATGAGGAAAATAAATGAACTTAAATGATTTTAGCAAATGGCTGCAATATAACAAAGAGTAAAAAATTTAAGGGGGTCTGAATTCTTTCCGTACCCATTGTACCTGCATTGGAAGCCAGCGATGTCCCCACTCCAGGTCGCGTCCATCTTCTGCCCCTCTTCCTTCCAGGGTCGCAATCTCCGGCTCTGTGACTGGCCGGAGTCGCATGACCTCACTCCCGCACGAGCCACCAGTCACGGCACAATCACAGTGAAGGAATGGCACGTAGGTCGTTTCTTCACTGCGCATGTGCCCCATGACGTGGGCACACGCAGTACACTGCATATCTCCTGAACCATGCAGGTTTGGGAACCTACAGGTAAGCCTTATTATAGGCTAACCTGTAGGTTAAAGTGGTCATCACGGGTTGACAACCACTTTAATTGTTACCATGCGGTTCAGTGAGGAGTGTTTTTTTTTTTTTAAGAATCAGGGACTAGACATGTGTAGAGAGAAAAAAAATTGTTTCGTTTTGATTCGTTATTTATATAAATTTGTTTAGTTAGAGACGTGTCATTAGTTTGATTCGTTTTTGGAATTCGTTTTGTTTATTCATTTTTGAATGGATTCAAAAAGTTTTCAAATTCATTTTGAATAGTTTTTGAATTCAAAAAGTTATCAAATTCTAATAGTTTTAAGCCTCTCATCACTTTTGCAGCCAGTGACACAGGTGGGGGCAGTTTTGTAGCCAATAACACAGATGGGGGCAGTTTTGCAGCCAGTGACAGAGGTGGGAGAAGTCTCGCACTTACCCCATCTAATAGGCAGGATTGTTGCAGAGTTCGGCACGCGGAGAAGCGGGCTGAGAGTCTGCAGAGATTTGGCATACGGAGAGTGGCTGTGTCCCCCTTCGTCAGGCGGTCAGGGCCTCTGTGGAGCAGGAGTCACTTCCGCCATCACAGTGACCTGCCCCCGGCAACCCGTCCCCGGCTTGTTCAGCGCACACACATAGACTTTAATGGCTGACCAATCGGCTCACTAGTTGGCTGTCGGGTGACAGCCAAGGAGCCGAAAAAAAAAAAAAAAAGAAAGTCAACGTACCGGCGCCACCTGTAGGGGGGCCGGGCTGACTTTTTTTTTTTTTAATCCAGCGGGGAGGTGGCGCCAAAGCGCCCCTCATACACCAGCTGCCACTGCTAGTCGGAGACCCAAAGAAAGCCAGGATTGGCTTTGATCAGGTCTCCGCTATGGTAACCCAGAAGCAATGACATGACATCACTTCCATTTTACCGGCATCTTAACGGCACCATTTTTTGAAAATCAAAAGTATTCAAAAACGCCAATCGTTTTGAATGCTTTCAAGGGCAAAGGAGGGATTTGGAGATCCCTCCATAAAGAGTACCTGTCACGTGCCTATTTCTGTCACAAGCATGTTTACGTTCCTTGTGACAGTAATAATAGTGATCAAAAAAATAAAATAAAGCAAAACAGTGTAACAATATAAAAAATAATTAAAAAAAAAAAATTAAAATGCCCTCCCCTTGTGCTAGCGCACAAAGGCAAATGCGTGCATCGGTCCCATAAGCATGCAAACGGCGATAGTCCCACACATGTGAGGTATCGCCACGAATGCCAGATAATGGCCAGGAATTCTGGCACCAGACCACCTCTGTGCATCTAAAGTGGTAACCTGTAAAGGCTTTAAAAGCGTCGCCTATGGATAGTAAAATGTCCATTGTTTGTCGCCGTTGTGCGGGCGTGCACAATTTTAAAGTATGACATGTTTGGTATCTATTTACTTGGCGTGACATCATCTTTTATATTTTACAAAAAAACTGGGTTATGTGTTTTTTTGTTTTGCATTTACCACTTCCTTACTGGGCACTTAAACCCCCCTCTTGCCCGGATCAATTTTCAGTTTTCAGCGCTGTCACTATTGAATGAAAATTGCGCGGTCATGCAACACTGTACCCAAACAAAATTGACGTCCTTTTTTTCCCACAAATAGAGCTTTCTTTTGGTGGTATTTGATCACCTCTGTGGTTATTTTTTGCGCTATAAACAAACAAAGAGCAATGATTTTGAATAAAGAACATTTTTTTTTACTTTTGCTATAATATCCAAAAATAAAAAAACAAATGTATTCATCAGTTTAGGCCGATATATATTCTTCTACATATTTTTGGTAAGAAAAAAAATAGCAATAAGCGTATTTTGATTGGGTTGTGTAAAAGTTATAGCACCTACAAACTATAGACATTGGTTTATGGCGTTTTTATTATTTATTTATTTTTTACTGGTAATGGCGGCAATCTGCGATTTTTATCGGGACTGGGATATTGCAGCAGACATATCTGAGGTTTTTTACACTTTTTTTTGGGACCAATGGCATTTATACAGCAATCAGATCTAAAAATAGACACTGATTACTATATAAGTGTCATTGGCAGAGAAGGGGTTAACACTAAGGGGGCCCATGAAGACGCTAAATGTGTTCCCTGTATGTGTTCTAACTGTGTGGGGGCGGGGCTAACAGGGACATAACAGATCTAACTGATCTCGATCACAGGGGGGGGGACTCACAGAGCAGGGAACTGCCGTGTTTACATCGACGGTTCCCCGTTCTGGCTCTCCGTGAAGGGATCGCAGGTCTTCGCGGACATCGAGTCCACTTAACCCGCAGGCACGCTCACGCGATGGCGCAGAGAGCGCGCCTGGCACAAGCACAAGGGGAGGATGTCTATTGACGGCCTCCCGGTATTTCAGATCCGTGCTGTAGCCGTCAATCAGCTATAGCGTGGATCTGAAGTAGTTAAAATTTGAAAAAGTCTGTTTTTTTCAAAAAATTGCATTTGAAAAACCACGGTGTAAATACTATGTGACATAAAAAAATGGCAAACCCATTTTTTTTTTTTTTTAATTGGTTGAACTAGATGGACTTATGTCTTTTATCAACCTGATGTAATGTAATGTAACTATGTAAACCCCACTAATTCATTCTCTTGGGCCTCTGCTTTAAAAAAAATATCACATTTGGGGGTTACAACTAATATTCTAGGAAAAGGTAACAGATTTTCACATGTAAATAGAAATGCCAGAAAATGCCTGGTCTTCATGTGGTTAATTTGCTGTTATTTGGTAATTTTATTGCTGTTATTGTGGCTTGTTTATTTTCCTTGTTGTGATTTTGTGTGGTTTTTGTTGATTGTAATTGTATCGTAATGATTTCCCTTCGGAATTAATAAAGTATTCTGAATCTAAACAGTGAAAAACACCCAGGAGATGCGCCCGCGCCTAGCCGCATCTGTAGGTGTGAATCCAGCCTGAGAGCTCATTCATGCTCCAGTACAGAAAGAGTTCAGAGCAGCAAGAAAATCCACTGTATTATGATAAGGTCTCTTCAAACTAAAAAATTGCAGAGGTGGGACTGAAAAAAAAAAAAAAAATCTTCTTCTAATCTGTAGAGAATGGAGGCAGGAGAGATTGAGCTGCCTGCCCACTAACATGCAGAACAAATGGAGACGCTTGAAGTCAGTTTACAGGGACTGAAATTCTGTATCATGCACATGAATGGCGTATAAATCAGTATCTTGCATATAAACCTTTTATTTTGCCCTTTCTTGAAGCTCTTAAAAAGGAATATACGACAGGTGGAGTACAATCCCCTTTAAACAGGCGCTCCGGTCTCTGCAGGAGAGAGGTCCCGGTTCCTGGAGGCGCTGAGGCAGATGCGGCACGTACATGGCGATTTATCTCTTCCCATAAGGCCACCCATGCACAGCCGAGCAGATGTAAGAGAAGGTCCATTTACTCCATCAGCTGATAGCTTGCCAGTGTCATTTTATGGAGATTCCATCCTTATTTCTGAAGCTCGTTCTTGTGTGTAACGGGCTGCGCTGACAAACCACACAATACACAGTGATTGAATCTGTACAGGCAGCAAAGATTAACTCCTAATCAACCACAGCCACCCCCTTCACCGCCATGTCTACCATCAGGAACTGGGGTGAAAGGCCCATTGAAGCACACTATACTGTATTTCTGTAGCTCACTACCTGTAAGGATACTATACTAATTGCGTTTTCACATACCTTTTATTTATATTTTTCTCCACGTTTATATGCAGACCAAGCTGTCCAGCAAAAGTGACAGTTATAGGGAAAACTCGTCCACAGGGTGACAACGCTGCTGTACGCTTTCATTGCAGAATGACCAGCACTGTCACCCTGTTATACAGTTGTGCTCAAAAGTTTGAATACCCTGGCAGAAATTGTGAAATGTTGGCATTTATATTGAAAATATGAGTGATCATGCCAATAAACAGTTTTTTATTCAAGGATGGTGATCACATGAAGCCATTTATTATCACCTAGTTTTTTGGCTCCTTTTAAAATAATAATGATAACAGAAATCACCCAAATGGTCCTGATGAAAAGTTTACATAAACTGGAATATTTGGCCTTGGTACAGACACAGAAGGTGGCACACGCAGGTTAAAATGGCAATTAACCACTTAAGGACCGGAAGGATTTCCAGCTTTAGGACCGGAGCCCTTTTTGCGATTCGGCGCTGCGTCGCTTTAACTGACAATTGCGCGGTCGTGCGACGTTGTACCCAAACGAAATTTGCGTCCTTTTTTTCCCACAAACAGAGCTTTCTTTTGGTGGTATTTGATCACCTCTGCGTCATTTCTGATCGCCGCTATAAACAAAAGAAGAGCAACAATTTTGCAAAACATAACAAATTTCTTACTTTTTGCTAAAATACAAGTCCAAAAAAAAAAATATAAAAAAACATTTTTTTTCACAGTTTTTGGCCGATTTATATTCTTCCTCATATTTGCGATAAAAAAAAATTGCAATCGGCGTTTATTGATTGGTTTGCGCAAAAGTGGCCGCGTTTACGGATGATGAGAATTCATTTTTGGGGTTTTTATTTTTTTTTTATTTTTTACTAGTAATGGCGGCGATCTGCGATTTTTAGCGGTACTGCGATATTGGGGCGGACATGTCGGACCATTTTGACACTTTTTTGGGACCATTGGCATTTATACAGCGATCAGTGCTATAAAAATGCATTGATTACTGTGTAAATGCCATTGGCAGTGAAGGGGTTAACCTGCAGGGGGCGCTCTAAGGGTTAACTATGTTCCCTGGGCGTGTTCTAACTGTGGGGGGACTGCCCTAGCTGGGGAAGGGAAGTGGTCACAGCCTCCACGTACAAAAAGGCTGTGATCACAGCCCTTCCCCCTTCACAGAACGGAGGTCCGTGTTTACATACACAGACCTCCGTTCCTTCACTCCGGGGGGGGGGGCATCGCGGGTGGCCGGCGGCAATCGAAGCCGCCGCACCCGCTCCCTGGCCCTCTCCGGACACAGTGAGCGCGCGGGCACGCCTCCGGCGGCGCGCGCGCGCTCACTGTGCGCGATCTGGCGGCCGCCATCGTATGACGGCGTTTCGCCTTACAGAGCCACTTTGCCGCCGTCAGATGCCGATCGGTGGTCGGCAAGTGGTTAAAGGTTAATTTCCCACATCTGTGGCTTTTTAAATCGCAATTAGGGGTTGGTTCACTAAAGCTTGAACGTGCAAAATTCGGTGCAGCTCCACACAGAAATCAATCAGCTTTAAGGTTTTATTGCCAAAGCTTGATTGAACAAGCTGAGGTTAGAAGCTGATTGGCTAGCATGCACAGCTGCACCGGTTTTTGCACTCTCCGGCTTTAGTAAATCAACCCCTTAGTGTCTATGTATAAATAGTCAATGAATTTGTTAGCTCTCATATGGATGTACTAAGCAGGCTAGATACTAAGCCATAGAGAGCAGAAAAGAACAGTCAAAAGACCTGCATAACAAGGTAATGAAACTTTACAAAGATGGAAAAGGATATAAAAAGATATCCAAAGCCTTGAATATGCCAGTCAGTACTGTTCAATCATTTAATAAGAAGTGAAACATTTGGGGATCTCTTGATACTAAGCCAAGGTCAGGTAGATCAAGTAAAATTTCAGCCACAGGAATTGTTCGGGATAGAAAGAAAATCCCACAGGTAACCTCAGGAGAAATACAGGCTGCTCTGGAAAAAGATGGCGAGGTTGTTTTTAAGGAGCACAATACGATGATACTTGAACAAAAAAGAGCTGCATGGTCAAGTTGCCAGAAAGAAGCCTTTACTGCATAAGTTCCACAAAAAAGCCTGCTTACAATATACCCAACAACACCTTGACATGCCTCATTGGGCTTTTTTGTGGCATGGGCGCAGTAAAGGCTTCCTTCTGGCAGCTCAACCATGCAGCTCTTTTTTGTTCAAGTATCGTTGAATTGTGCTCCTTAACAGCTTCCCGACCGCGCGCCGTCTTTTCACGGCGGCAGTCGGGGAGCTGGGCGCGAATCGCCGTAAATAAACGGCGATTCGCATTTTGGCCACCAGGGGGCGCGGTTACTCCGTACAGTTCCACAACAACCCATATAACATTCGTCCGAAAAAACACCTTGAATACGTCATTTCCGAAGAAAGACCGTTGAACTGGTACGTCGAGAAAAAACAAGTTCATAGTAGCATAACACGAGGAATTTTTGTTGGAGCGGTAGAAAAAGGTCTCGTCGGACATAAAGAGGACTCCAATGGACACCCTAAAAGAAAGATAGGGCTTGTTAAGGACACCGACTTTAAAATGAACTAGATGGACTGGAACCGAATCATAGTTCTCTAGGGGTTTACAAAGTGAAGAATAATTTACTAACTTGTCATGACTGACCGTATA
>BLSH010001569.1:397467-430244 GCA_018402905.1 Glandirana rugosa
TCCTTACAAATGTAAAGAACATTATCCTTATTTTCACTAGTGTAAAAAAAAAAATTTCTTGTCACATTTTTATTTTTCATTTTTCGTTTTATTTATTAATTTTTTTTTTTTTTTTTTTAAATTTCGCGAGGCAGGACGGCTCGAGTGCGCGTCTTCGTTTGCGTATGCATTCAGGGCGGGTGTATACTTTTGCCACAAGTTTGGTTCTTTAAAAAAAAAAATGTGATCACTTTTATTCCTATTACAAGAAATGTAAACATTCCTTGTAATAGAAAAAAGCATGACAGGTCCTCTTAAATATGAGATCCGGGGTCAAAAAGTCCTCAGATCTCATATTTACACTAAAATGCAAAAAAAAAAAAAAAAAAATCTGAAAAAAGTGACAGAAAAAAAAAATCGGGCCCTTTAAGACCGTTGGGAAGACGTCATTTCTGACGTCATTTCCGCCGGCCGTGTTATGGAGCCGAGTGAGCGGCTTCAGCCGCTCAGTCGGCTCACAGACACTGGGGGGAGAGGATCGGATCATCTCCGCTGCTGCCGGCGGGTCCGGTAAGCGGCGGAGATGACCGGAAAGCGGCGGGAGGGGGGGGGCACCTCTCCCGCCGCTGATAAAAGTGATCTCGCGGCGGATCCGCCGATAAGATCACTTTTATCAGACGCAGAATCGTCTGCAAAAAAAAACGGTACCTGAATGGTGCCTGCAGCTGCAGGCACCATTCAGATATCACTTCTCAAAGGCAGGACGTCATAGTACGTCCTCCTAAAGAGAAGTGGTTAAATATGGTTCATTGACCAATACAAACCCTAAAAGTCCTTGGTAGCCTAAAACATTTATATATACAGCGGGTAAAATAAGTATTCAACAAGTCACCATTTTTCTAGGTAAATTTTCTAGGTGAAGGTGCTATTGACATGAAACGTTCTCCACATGTCGGTAACAACCCATGCAATCCATTCATACAAAGACACCAAAACAAATACGTTTAGTAAAGAAGTTCTGTGTAATAAAATGGAATGACACAGGGAAAAAGTATTGAAAATATGAAGAAAGGGAGGTGCAAAAACATATGGAAAGCCAAGACACCATCTGAAATCTATCAGCAATTAGAATGCAATCCTGCCCCTTGTCACTGCAAATTAATATCAGCTGGTTCAGTCTGAACTGATGGCCTATAAAAAGACGTCTCATTACCAAGGTGTCACACATGAAACATCTCATGATCGGTGAAAGCAAAGAGCTCTCTTAAGACCTTCACAACCTTATTGTTGCCCAACATACTGATGGCATTGGTTACAGAAAGATTTCTAAACTTTTGAATGTTCCAGTGAGCACTGTCAGGGCCATAATCCGGAAGTGCAAAGAACATCATTTCACCATAAACCAGCCATGACCCGGTGCTCCTCGCAAGATTTCTGACAGAGGAGTGAAAAGAATTATAAGAGTTGTCCAGCAGCAAAGGACCACTTGTGGAGAACTTCAGAAAGACCTGGAATTAGCAGGTACACAATAAGTAATGCAGTCACCCGCCATGGCCTGTATGCGCGCTCACCACGCAACACTCCATTGCTGAAGAAAAAGTATGTTGAAGCTTGTGTAAAGTTTGCTGCCCAACATTTAAACAAGCCTGTGAAATACTGGGAGAATATAGTCCGGTCAGATGAGACCAACATTGAACTCTTTGGATGCCATAATACACACCACATTTGGAGGTCACATGGCACATCACCCCAAAAACACCCCCATACCAACAGTGAGGTTTGGAGGTGGGAACATCATGGTGTGGGAGGGGCTGTCTTTCAGCATACGGTACTGGAAAACTTCATATCATTGAAGGAAGGATGAATGGAAAAATGTACCAAGACATTCTTGAAAAAAATCTGCTGCCATCTACCAGGATGATGAAGATGAAACAAGGTGGACATTTCAGCAGATAATGATCCCAAACACAAAGCCAAGGAAACTCTCCTTTGGTTTCGAAGAAAAAAAAAACAAAGCTGCTAGAATGGCCCAGCCAATCGCATGACTTGAATCCAATAGAAAACCTATGGAAAGAACTAAAGATCGGAGTTCATGGAAGAGGCCTAAGGGACTTTCAAGATTTGAAGACTGTGTGGAGGAATGGGCCAAAACCACACCTGAGCAATGCATGTGATTAGTTCCTCCATACAGGAGCCCCTGCGTCTTCAAGCCGTCATTACCTACAAAGGATTTTGCATTAAATACATTTCAGTTAGCGCGTTCAATACTTTTTCCCTGAATGTATTTGTTTTGGTGTCTTTGTATGTATTGATTGCATGGGTTGTTACCAACATGTGGGGGAAATTTAATTTCAATAGCAGCTTTAGAAATAGATTTACCAAGAAAAATTATGACGCGTTCAATACTTATTTTACTCGCTGTAAATTGCATAAAAATATTTAATCGCCTTTTAGGGACCTGTGTTATTGAAGCTCATTTCCAATGCATTTTTGAATTTAGGATTTGGAGTGGATCAGTTGAGTCACATCAAAATACATCAAAACACATATTATACCTTCTATGGGCTTCCCAATGCACCAGAACACAGAACAAAGGGAGATGTTTTATTTTTCAATACACGAATGGGAACAGGCAATATATATATTATGTGCAATAAAAGGCAACATTGTAAATGGGTCCTAAGTTAAGAGCTTTTATCTACTACTCCCTGATCACATATGCTCTGCTAGTTCAATTTTCTGAATGAGACACAGAAGCCTTGCAAAACATTGTTTTGTGACCTGTCTACTGATTTTATCCAGTCTCTTACTCTCTCTAGATATTTCATATATACACTATATTGTCAAAAGTATTGGGACACCTGCCTTTACATGAACTTTAACCGCTTCAGCTCCGGAAAGATTTCTCACGTTAGAACCAGAGCACTTTTTGCGTCGCTTTAACTGACAATTGCGCGGTCGTGCAACGTTGTATCCAAACAAAATTTGCTTCCTTTTTTCCCCACAAATAGAGCTTTCTTTTGGTGGTATTTGATCGCCTCTGCGTCATTTCTGATCGCTGCTATAAACAAAAAGAGCGACAATTTTGCAAAGAAAACAAATATTTCTTTTTTGCTAAAATACAAATCTAAAAATATAAAAAAACCTTTTTTCTTCGGTTTTGGCTGATTTATATTCTTCCTCATATTTTTGGTAAAAAAAAAATCGCAATCGGCTTTTATTGATTGGTCTGCGCAAAAGTTGCCGCATTTACGGATGATGAGAATTCATTTCTAGGGTTTTTATATATTTTTTTTACTAGTAATGGTGGTGATCTGCGATTTTTAGCGGTACTGGGATATTGGGGCAGACATGTAGGACCATTTTGAAATTTTTTTGGGACCACTGGCATTTATACAGCGATCAGTGCTATAAAAATGCACTGATTACTGTGTAAATGCCATTGGCAGTGAAGGGGTTAACCTGCAGGGGGAGATCTAGGGGTTAACTGTGTTCCCTAGGTGTGTTCTAACTGTATGGGGGCTGGGCTGCTATGGGCATAAGAGATCCCAGTGACAGGGATCAGTAGATCTCTTATGTCCCCACTGTCAGAATGGAGAACTGCCGTGTTTACATCGGCGGATCCCCGTCCTTTGGCTCTGGCTGCTTATCGCGGCTCGGCAGGGGACAACGGGTCCACCCGAGCCGCGGGCACACTCCCCCAGGCGGCCACTCTGCAAATCGCTGTTTATTTACGGCGATTCGCGGTACTCGTCCACACTCCCACAGTAAATATACTGTGCGCGGTGTGGAAGTGGTTAATGGCATCCCAGTCTTAGTTCGTAGGGTTCAATATTGAGTTGGCCCACCCTTTGCAGCTATAACAGCTTCAACTCTTCTGGGAAGGCCGTCCACAAGGTTTAGGAGTGTCTATGGGAATGTTTGACCATTCTTCCAGAAGAGCATTTGTGAGGTCAGGCACTGATGTTGAACGGGAAGGCCTGGTTTGCAGTCTCCACTCTAATTCATCTCAAAGGTGTTCTATCAGGTTGAGGTCAGGACTCTATGCAGGCCAGTCAAGTTCCACCACCCCAAACTCGCCCATCCATGTCTTTATGGACCTTGTTTTGTGCACTGGTGCTCAGTCATGTTGGAACAGGAAGGGGCCATCCCCAAACTCTTCCCACAAAGTTGGGAGCATGAAATTGTCCAAAAATGTCTTGGTATGCTGGCGCCTTAAGAGTTCCCTTCAGTGGAACTAAGGGGCCAATCTCAACCCCTGAAAAACAACCCCCACACCATAAGCCCCCCTCCACCAAATGATTTAAACCAATGGACAAAGCAAGGTCCATAAAGACATGGATGAGCGAGTAACTTGACTGGCCTGCACATAGTCCTGACCTCAACCCGATAGAACACCTATGGGATGAATTAGAGCGGAGAATGTGAACCAGGCCTTCTCGTCCAACATCAGTGGATGACCTCACAAATGCTCTTCTGGAAGAATGGTCAAACATTCCCATAGACACTCCTAAACCTTGCAGACAGCCTTCCCAGAAAAGTTGAAGCTGTTACAGCTGCAAAGGGTGGGCCAACTCAATATTGAACCCTACGGACTAAAGCTGGATACACACTATCCAATTTTCTGTCAATTTTTTTCCTTCAGATTTACCAAAACCATATAATATGAGGTCAGACCTTAGAAGTTTCAATTTGTATGCAATCAGGCAGGCCCTTGCACTACATGGTTTTGGTAAATCTGAAGGAAATCTGACCACAAAAGTTGTATAGTGGGTATGGGGTCTAAGACTGGTATGCCATTAAAGTTCATGTGCGTGTAAAGGCAGGTGTCACAATACTTTTGACTTTGATTTTTTAATACAGTGAGGGAAAAGTATTTGATCCCCTGCTGATTTTGTACGTTTGCCCACTGACAAAGAAATGATCGGTTTATTTTAACAGTGAGAGACAGAATAATGACAAAAATATCCAGAAAAACGCATTTCCATAAAGTTATAAATTTATATTTGCATTTTAATGAGTGAAATAAGTATTTGATCCCCTATCAATCAGCAATATTTCTGGCTCCCAGGTCTCTTCTATACAGGTAATGTGCTGAGATTAGGAGCACTCTCTTAAAGGAAGTGTTCCTAATCTCAGTTTAACTGTATAAAAGACCCCTGTCCACAGAAACAATCAATCAGATTCCAATCATCATTCATTGGCCTAGCCAGTCTCCAGACCTTAATCCCATAGAAAATATATGGAGGGAGCTGAAGGTTTGAGTAACGTCAGCCTTGAAAACCTTAAAGTGGAGTTCCACCCAAAAGTGGAGCTTCCGCTGGTCGGTTTCATCCCCCCCTCAGGTGTCACATTTGGCACCTTTCGGGGGGGGGGGGGGGAAGGGGACACCTGTCTTTGACAGGTGTCCTTTTCCACACATCCAGGAACTCGGGCTCCCTCCTCCTCCGTCAATGGGAAAGCGCAGCGCATGCACAGTAGGGACCCGGCCGTGAAGCCGAACGGCTACATGTCCGGGTTCCCTCACCCTCGATGGCGGCGGCAGCACTCGTCCACCGATCCGAAGATCAGTGGGCGGTGCCGACATCGCTGGACCCAAGGACAGGTCAGTGTCCTAAAGTTAAAAGTCAGCAGCTACTGTATGTGTAGCTGCTGTCTTTTTTAATTTTTAAAGGGGTGGCGGCAGCAGGCGGACCTCCGCTTTAATGACTTAGAGAGGATCTGCAAAGAGGAGTGGAACAAAATCCCTCCTGAGATGTGCAAACCTGGTGGCCAACTACAAGAAACATCTGACCTCTGTGATTGCCAACAAGGGTTTTGCCACCAAGTACTAAATCATGTTTTGTGAAGGGGTCGAATATTTATTTCACTCATTAAAATGCAAATTAATTTATAACTTTTTTGAAATGGGTTTTTCTGGATATTTTTGTAGCTATTCTGTCTCTCACTGGTAAACTGACCATTAAAATTACAGACTGATCGTTTCCTTGTCAGTGGGCAAACATATAAAATCAGCAGGGAATCAAATACTTTTTTTCCTCGCTATATATATCTATATATATAAATAGAGGAATTATAAAATTATAACATTTCAGAGCCAAATCTTCAGAGCGTGCAGCAAAAGAGAAATGGATGTGCCAAATATAAATACTGCAGATCATCGGTCAGGAATCAACTACTACCTGGGGACTTTTTTTTTTTTAATTCACTTCTTTTTTTCCCTCTTTGCTGTAAGCAAAATGTTCCCCGTTCTGCTACCGTGAACACATAAGGACACGAGAGAGAGAGAGGTGCACGGAACACGGCAAAGACACGGCGATGCATGGAGTCACGTGAGCGGGGATGCGGTGCCTCCAGCACATAATACCCTTCTCTTAACTGTGACATCTGCTAATTCTTTCCTTCAAACTGGAGCAGTGCTCCCGCCCTCCCGCTGGGACATACGCTGCATATGGAGCGGAATAGTGGAGAGAGAGAGCCAGGGGCAGGCCGTACTCTGCAAGCTCTTTATGCACAAACCCTCATTAAACTTCCTCCATATACACAGCTCAACAGAGGGGACAAATTGATCTATCCCCGAGTCTGGCCTTTACCTGGAGGGGCCCCTGCCCTTTGGCACCTGGAAAGGGTAAACAGGCCTGATTAGCGGGAGGCCGCATGATTCCGTTTGGCCTGGGGGAAGCACAGATCCCTGTGGAGTTCTAGCAAACTACAACCTTGGGATCTCGCTAACTCACAGGTAATTAGCCAATTTGGCATCCCCCTTCCTTTTAAAGCAGAATATAAGCCCAAAAATAGAATTACTTAGACGCAAACATTTACTTGGAATTTTATCTGAACGGTGCGATTCACTGTTTCTACCAAATCACGTAGCTAAAGGATGACAACACGACACTACTGAAGCTTCTTGTGTCTCCAGCCTGCTCACTGTAGTGTGAAAGAGTATTCCTTTACTGCATCTGATATATGATGTGCAGGAGACTGGAGGAAGACAGTATGCAGACACATTTACGGCACTTATATTAGCAGCGTTTTAAAATAGACTTTATTTATTCTTTACAAAACATAGCAGTTTTACTGCTACAGGACGGCTCTCCTGTGCAGAATCCCATATATATACTTGATTATGCATTTCCGCCTGCAGGGGGCGACCACACGCCACCGGCAGGACACTTCTGCTGTGAATATTCACAGCAGAAGCCGATCTGCGGGTGCTGGGCACTGGATGTTCTCCTGAAACCGTTGATCGTCGGTATAACAGACACATGGAGACGCTGCATCTTGCTGCACTACTCACATTTTTAAAGCACATCATGACTTCATTGATGATTAACATCACATATTCTTTGAATACACCATGGAGATTGGCAGCCTACTCTCGGGGAATGCTACCTATGTGCCTCGTCGGCGCGGAGCCTCATATTACCAGACCTTGTATTACAGCCCTGGTCCCCCAGCACCACATCAATACATCCTATTATATATACTACTAAGACATCCGATCCTGAGGAAGTGTTCACACATGAAACGCGTCGGACATTTAGGATGTTTTTATGCCTCTTTATAGGATGATATCCATCTATTTTACAGCATGATCAATCATGCATTTCACCAATTTCCTACATATATATATATATATATATATATATATATATATTTTTTTTTATCTAACCCTGACAGTTGTTTGAAGTTTCCTGTATATGGTGTCTATTTTGATGCTATGCCTGAGAGTGTATGTACAGAAATTTACATGTTATGCACTTTTTTTTAAGTATTTTATTAGGTTTTCGAAAAGCACATAGCACATAAACATAACCGTATTGATAATTATGCATTTTTTATGTCATGATGAAAACTATGCACTGTCACATTTATTCATGTTCAATAAATGGTTATATGCAAACTTTTTTACTCAAGCCTACTGCCTCACTTAAAGTCCCGATTTCCCCCTTTTTTTTCTAACACACAGAACGAGGATCTGCCTACGTAAACAAGGCAGATCTCCGTTCTGAATGGGGGGTATATATTTTGTGTTCCTACAAAGCAGAGAATAAAATCCATCACTTGCCCTAGTAAAAGCGCAGTACACAAAAAAAAATCTTGTAATTAACCCCTAACGCTTAGGGACATTGTTTGAAGGCAGATAATCTGATATTCAGCAAACATTCTCTGCAGGTGAATGCTCCAGGTCCATGTGTGTAACCGATTGCCGACCGTATAACTTACATATACGGTTGGTGGCAAGGCGGCTTTGCTGCACCAGATCACGTACTAGGTATGTGATTTGCCACCTCCAGGTAGGTGGCATGCACGTGCCCCTGGATTTTTTTTAACAAAAATATGTAGCATTATACATATTGGCCTAAATTAACCACTTGCCGACCAACCGCCATCATTTCATGGAGGCAGGTTGGCTCGTTCACACGAATCACCGTAGCTGTATGTCGGTCGTGGGAATGTGTGGTGTGGGCGCACGCCCACTGGCTAACGGGGGAGCCAATCAGCGAAAGGGGGCGGACTCGGTGTCCACCCGTGATCGCTCCAGAGACAGGCAGAACAGGGATCTGCCAGTGTAAACAAAGCAGATCCCCGTTCTGTCAGGGGAGTTGAGCGAGATCGTCTGTTCCCAGTGATCTCTTCTCCTTCAGTCAGCCCAGCCCCCATACAGTTAGAAACATCTCCCGGGGAACACAGTTAACCCCTTGATTGCCCCTAGTGCTAACCCCTAACCTGCCAACGACATTTATATAGTAATCGGTGGCTATTTTTAGATCTGATCGCTGTATAAATGTCACTGGTAACAAAAAAAGGGTCAAAAGTGTCAGATCTGTCCATCGCAATGTCGCAGTCCCGCTAAAAATGGCAGATCACCGCCTTTACTAGAAAAAAAAAAATAACTGCCACAAATCTATCCCCTATTTTGTAGACCCAATAACTTTTGCGCAAACCAATCAATATACACTTATTGCGGGGTTTTTTTTTTTACCAAAAATATGTAGAATACATATTGGCCTAAACTGAGGAAGAAATTTGTTTTTTTTTACAATTTTTTTGGATATTTATTATAGCAAAAAGTAAAAAATATAGTTTTTTTTTTCAAAATCGTTGCTTTCTTTTGATAGCACAAAAAATAAAACCCGCAGGGGTGATCAAATACCACCAAAAGAAAGCTCTGTTTGTGGGGAAAAAAGGACATACATTTTGTTTGGGTACAACGTCGTACGACCGCACAATTGTAACTTAAAGTAACGCAGTGCAGTATTACAAAAAATGGCCTGGGGGAGAAATCCTTCCGGTTCTTAAGTGGTTCATGAAGAAATGCAATTTTTTTTTTTTAACACTTTTTTATTGGATTTTTTTTATAGCAGAAAGTAAAAAATACAGTTTTTTCAAAATTGTCTGTCTTTTTTTCTGTTTATAGCACAAAAAAAAAAAAAAAAAAAAAATGCAGGTGTGAGCAAATACCACCAAAAGAAAGCTCTATTTGTGGGGGAAATAATTACTTTTTATTTTATTTGGGTACTGCGTTGCACTACCGAGCAAGTTTTAAGTAACTCAGTGCGGTATCGCAAAAAATGGCCTGGTCATGGGGGGGGGGGGGGTAAATCTTGCAAAGGTCAAGTGGTTAATGAGTAACCAGACCAAACGGTGAGTTCTTTCTCACAAGTTTTTTCCAATTAAAGCCTCAGTTATACTTTGTGGTAGGAAGGTGTCCTTTTCCACACATCAGGGAGCTCGGGCCAGCAGCTGCTGACGTCAGCAGCCCGGCTCTCTCCTCGCTCTGCTACTGGCCGCTGGGCCAATAGCAGAGTAAAGCGGAGCCTCGTGCATGCGCAGTAGGGCACCCAGCGTGAAGCTGTAATGCTACACTGCCGGGTTCCCTTACCCGCAATGGACGCGGCTGCACCCGACCCCGATCCGAAGATTTGCGGCGGGTGCCGACATCGCTGGACTCCAGGACAGGTGAGTGTCCTATTATTAAAAGTCAGCAGCTACAGTATGTGTACCGGATGTGTAGCTGCTGACTTTTTATTAGCTCTAGGCGGACCTCCGCTTTAAGTTGAAAAGGCTGAAGCTGAGATGTACACATGATGCGGCCACATTATTTGCATTACTGCCCACTCAATGCAACTCATTTAACTGAATGGGGCTGGGAGGTGCTGCACATGCCCCGCAACATGGCTTTTTAGGGGTTCAAACAGGTAGAGAAGCAGTGGGGAGGTGACATATTTCCTCCCCGCCGCCTGTCAAACATTCTCTGAAGAGCGATCCACTACAGATCTCTCTTCAGAGGGCACCACAAGCATAAAGGAGCACTAAATGCTGCATGCTGAGTAATGTGTTAGTGTAAGATCTCCATGTATTTATTATCTCCCACAGAGATAACAGTACTTCCCATCAATGCCTTCATCTGCTTTTCTTTCCAGAAGGGCGGCTCTATCTTTGTTTGGGTATCATCCAGGGTCACCATCTACTTCCCGGACTGAGATGCCGGCTCAGAGATGGCACAATCAGGTTAAATCTTGTTCACAAAGGTCTGACACAGATCAGCCCCTGCTGCGGTCTCTCAGCTTGTGACTTGCTACAAAGTCGCAGTGTTGCAGTCTGATCGATGGGGGAGGGGAGACTGAGGAAATGCATCATTCTGCCTGCAGTAGACTGATGACATCACCTCAGCCTAGGCAAAGTCACTGACTGGAGCTCGGAGATGGATTGTGATAGATCAGAAATATATTCATGCAAAATGATGAAGTTACTGAAAAATCGACTTTATTGTGTTATAACGTGTCAGACTTGTAAAGCTTTAAACCAGCATCCAAAAAAAGAGGTCACTGATGAAATCCAAACAGATTAAAAAAAAAATGTATGTATAGGAATTTTACGGGGGATTAAAGCAGAACTCTAATGTGATCGATACGCAAGATATGCTTGTAAAACAAGGAGCTGTGCAGAAATCAATACCCATAACCAATAAACACGTTTAAATCCTTTACTTGTGCAGGGAGAGCAGCAAGACGGCAGCACAATGCTGGAAACCCCGATACATCAGATTCTCATAGAGAGAACAAGAAGCAAAATGAGGGACGCACCCCCCCACTGCATCACAGAAGATGTTTTGGTTCACTGGTTTAGCCCTTTCATACACAGGAAAAGAAACATCAATATACAGTGATACCTCAGCTCACAAACTTAATTTGTGAACCGACTCTGGTCGCAAACCGAATTGGTCACGAACCAAGGCAAATTTTCCCATAGGGTACAAGGTAAATCAAGTTAATCCGTTCTGACCTTTTTTTTTTGTTTTTGAACCACAAAGCTATGAAAAAAAGTACAGTACAGTATGAAGAGAGAGAACACTAACCTTGCATATTCTTGTCACCTGCATTACTGCGCCGCACTTTCTTCTTACCACCATGCTTGCTCTGCATTTTCTTTGGAGCCATACTGGATGTAAAGTACAGTATGTATGTGCTAAAAAGCTTCTCAATACTGTACTGTGTCTTCACAGTACTGTACACTTTCAGAGTCTCTCTGTGACCCGCAATTTCACCAGAGCAGGGAAAAGCAGGCCGCAAATCGTGTCCGTGAACCGAAGCAAATTTTGTGAACTCTTCTGTTTGTGAACAGAGGTACCACTGTAGATGGGGGGGGGTCAAACTCAATTTCACTGTGGTCCGCATCAGCAATATGGTTGTCCTCAAAGGGCAGGTTATATCTGGGGTGCGCTATGTACAGGGTGCAGAGTTCAGGGGTGCGCTACATACAGAGTGCAGAGGTCAGTGGTACGCTACATACATAGTGCAGAGTTCAGGGGTGTGCTACATACGGAGTGCAGAGATCAGGGGTGTGCTACATACAGAGTTCAGTGATATGCTACATACAGAGTGCAGTGTTCAGGGGTGTGCTACATACAGAGTGCAGAGTTAAGTGATATGCTACATACAGAGTGCAGAGTTCAGGGGTGCGCTACATACAGAGTGCAGAGTTCAGGGGTGCGCTACATACGGAGTGCAGAGATCAGGGGTGTGCTACATACAGAGTTCAGTGATATGCTACATACAGAGTGCAGTGTTCAGGGGTATGCTACATACAGAGTGCAGAGTTCAGGGGTGCGCTACATACAGAGTGCAGAGTTCAGGGTTGCGCTACATACAGAGTGCAGAGTTCAGGGGTGCGCTACATACAGAGTGCAGAGTTCAGGGGTACATTATGTACAGAGTGCAGATTTCAGGGGTGCGCTACATACAGAGTGCAGAGTTTAGGGGTACGCTATATACGGAGTGCAGAGTTCAGGGGTGCGTTACATACAGAGTGCAGAGTTCAGTGTTACGCTAAATAGAGAGTGCAGAGTTCAGGGGTATGCTACATACAGAGTGCATAGTTCAGTGGTACGCTACATGCAGAGTGCAGAGTTCAGTGGTACGCTGCATACAGAGTGCTGAGTTCAGTGGTACACTGCATACAGAGTGCAGAGTTCAGTGGTACGCTATATATAGAGTGTAGAGTTCGGAGGTATGCTACATACAGAGTGCAGAGTTCAGGGGTACGCTACATACAGAGTACAGAGTTCAGGGGTACGCTACATACAGAGTACAGAGTTCAGGGGTGCGCTACATACAGAGTACGGAGTTCGGGGGTATGCTACATACAGAGTGCAGAGTTCAGGGGTGCGCTACATACAGAGTGCAGAGTTCAGTGGTACGCTGCATACAGAGTGCAGAGTTCAGTGGTACGCTGCATACAGAGTGCAGAGTTCAGTGGTACGCTGCATACAGAGTGCAGAGTTCAGTGGTATGCTATATATAGAGTGTAGAGTTCGACGGTATGCTACATACAGAGTGCAGAGTTCAGAGGTGTGCTACATAGAGAGTGCAGAGTTCAGGGTTACACTAAATAGAGAGTGCAGAGTTCAGGGGTATGTTACATACAGAGTACAGAGTTCAGGGGTATGCTACAAAAAGAGTGCAGTGTTCAAGGGGGTGCATCTCTAGTCACACTTACCTCTCCCTATGCAGGTAGATCCTGCGTGGGCGGCTTGAGTTACCCATGTATTTGGCTCTCTTATACCGCCCTGTGTAGGCGGTGCTGCCTTGCAGGGAGATCGTTCTCGCTCTCACATTCAGGACGGCTGTCCCCGACATGCCCCCCAGTGAGCGATCTGTTACATTCGGAAGCTGCTGAAAAAAAAGCTTCTAAACACAGTGTAAACACAAAAAAAATAAAGTCAGCAGCTACAAATACTGGATGGCACTTACTTGTCCCACGAATCCCGTGGTGTCTTCACCCCAGCCAATTTTTCAATCAGCTGTCAGGTGGTGCTGCCGCCGCTATCTCCACTAAGGGAAACAGGCAGTGAAGTCTTGTGACTTCACAGCCGGTTCCCTACTGGGCATGCCCAAAGCGCGCTGGGCTTTTTGAATGGCCCAGTAGTGAGGGAAGGGGACTTCCTGCTGACTTTGCTGTGGCCAGATCAGCAGGAAGTGGGCGCGGGCTTGAAAGGTACCAAATGTGGCAGCAGAGGGGGAAATAAGCGGAGCTTCCCCTTTTGGGTGGAGCTCCGCTTTAGGAACTGTACTTGAGTCACCTCCATTAGATCATTCCCTGCAGCTATTACCTTTTGTTCCACCTCCCCCTTCCATAAGCAGGGCACTCCTATTCCTCCTGTATTGAACTGTATTGTAGTTGTACTGTCCCCTTTTATACTGTAAAATGCTTAGCAAACAGCTGGAATAAATTCGGTATTATAATAATGATAATAATTACTTGAAGTGTTAGTTCGCCATTTCGGAAGACATGAAAAGGTGAATTAAACCTCCCCACACCCCCTTGGTCCCCGCTGCATAGAAACTAGAGGAGATCACTGGAAAAGCGGTACCTGCTACAGTGATTTCCACACTCCACCAGTATGACACATATGATTGGGTTTAGATTTTACCAACGCTCAAATTTTAGATGGCAAAATGTTTTGTGCTGAAACCAACAAGCCCAACACAACGAGAAGGCAGGGAGATGATGGGGTCAGCCCCCCCTATGCACCGGATTTATCATTTTGCTCATGAGACTAAGCATTCTGAAAATACAATTCTGCTCCTCTTTCCCAGCACCTTACTCCTCTGTAAAGTTGAATAATAATCTCCCCCCACCGTTCTTCTTTTATTTTACTGTGGTAATATTTGCTTTTTGTAGACGGCACGGCGGTCATGTTACCATCGTGAATAAAATAAAAATCTTCCAGAAGCCAGACACGCAGGTCACATTACAGAGGCGTGCGCCCCGCGTTCTCAATACAAAGCGTACTGCGTGAGATCCAGCCTGACTTTGTCACACATTTACAAATGTAATAAGGTGTCTTTTCAGACAAGATCAATGAATTTAGGCCTGGTGGCCCTTTCAGGGAGTTAATTAAGAAAATAACAGGGAAAAGGGCTGAGTTGTTGAATCATTACACAATGGCCTGCGATTCATCAAAGCGTAATAGCCTCCTTCCCATAATAAAATGCCACGGCTTGAAGTCAATGAGCCCTGGCCCTCAATACTGCATATTACTGCGCGGCCGCCATACATCACCCCTCCGGCTTCAATCTCAGACGGGGGTTTTCTTAAAGAGAACCAGTTGGAATTGCACTTAGGTATGAATCTGAATATTATGGCTTAAGTTGACAGCATCAGATAATTTTTTTTTTTCATGTTAAATAAGGGGGTAGATTTACTAAAGGCAAATAGACGGTGTACTGGCAGCGCGGACTAGGCCCTCACAAAGCTGTGCGAATGGGCAAGGAAGCCATGACAACGAGGGCTCAGGTAAGTAAAAAAAAATATAGATATAGAACCACCTTCAGTCTAGAGACCAGCAGCGGCTGGTGATTTTCTTTTTTAGGGGGGGTGGCAAACCAAACAAACACCACGCTCTCCCAGGTTGGTCAGGGCACCTGCACCCCCCCTCTTATGGGCGGTGGGCAGCGGCTCCTGTGTCCTCTTCTGCATCACAGCGGCTTCCGACATGCATCTCCTCCCTCCTCCTCCAAGGATCGCCTGTCCTTTCAGTTAATTGGGTGACAGGTCTCATGACCCGATTCCTGATTGGCCGGGAGGAGGGTCAGTGTGGCAATAGCGAATATTCATATGCTACTGTCACACAACTGGGTGAGCTTGGAGCACAGTGCTCTGTGCCCGAGCCCTCTCTTCTTTGAAGCCTATTAGAGTCTCTAATCGCATCCGGCACCCTGCATGTAGAGACGCATGGATGGGAGGGGCGCCCTAATGGACAGGACGGCACAAAACAAAGATACCTGCCAGATCTCCCCCCTAACATAAATACCTTAGCTGAAGCCTCTAGCAATCCACATTTATGTCTCTTCTTCTTCATAATCCCAGAATATTTCATAACTTCTGAAATAATTACAGTACAGCCAGAATAAGGACATATTTACCTCCATCAGTTAATTAGTAATGTTTTAAGTCCAAACACCCCTATATTGGACAATATGGATAACCAACCAGGCACATTAATCCTGCTAGGTAAAGTAGACATCCGAAACCTGACATATTTATATCCATTTCAAAGCTAATTTCATGCTGGACAATAATATGCAGGTTAGCATATAATTAAAGTTTTTGACGCTAATACTGTACCTGAAATACAGTCAAACACAATGAAATTCCAGGGCCACTCCTCATCCGCTTAATTGGTCAGATGGTCTCTGTCAACACCCCCTTAAAGTCAAGGAAAAATGGACTGCAACCACATTGGACAGCTGTTGCGTAACCTCAAACCAAAGAGAACCTGTCAAGTCATATGAGAGCCAATGTACCATCTTGTTACTTGACTGACTGGACTCTGCTGAAACCAGGACTTGCAGGTATTTTTATTGCTCACCCCTTCATTTTGCTGTTTTTTTGTATATATTTTATTTGCACCATTTTGACATTTTCATTGTTAAAATATATATTTTGAAAAGTTAAAACTGTCTCTAAGGTGCTAACGCAAACGTAATCACTTGCCGACCGCAGTCTGACGGCGACAGAGTGGCTCGTTATCGCAAACCGCTGTCATATGACGGCGGCTGTGATAACTAGTGCTGTGAGCGTGCGCACTGTGCCCGGGGGGGGGCAGGGAGCAGGTAGGGTGAACTCTATCGCCGCCGGCTACTCGCGATGGCCCCCCCGCAGTGAGAGAACGGAGGTCTGTGTAAGTAAACACGGATCTCCGTTCTCATAGAGGGGGAAGGGCGGTGATCACAGGCTTCCTCTATATGGAAGCCGTGATCACCCCTTCCCCCAGCCAGGACAGCCTACACACAGTTAGAACACGCCCAGGGAACACAATTAACCTTTAGAGCGCCCCCTGCAGGTTAACCCCTTCACTGCCAATGGCATTTACACAGTAATCAGTGCATTTTATAGCACTGATCGCTGTATAAATGCCAGTGGTCCCAAAAAAGTGTCAAAATGGTCCGACATGTCCGCTGCAATATCGCAGTACCGCTAAAAATCACCACCATTACTAGTAAAAAATAAATAAATAAATAAAAACCCCAAAAATGAATTCTCATCGCCCGTAAACGCGGCAACTTTTGTGCAAACCAATCAAATATGCCAATTGCGATTTTTTTTTTAACCAAAAATATGAGGAAGAATATAAATCGGCCAAAACCGATGGAAAAAAATGTTGTTTTTTTTTGCAAAATTGCGCTCTTCTTTTGTTTATAGCGGCGATCAGAAATGACGCAGAGGTGATCAAATACCACCAAAAGAAAGCTCCATTTGTGGGAAAAATAGTACGCAAATTTAGTTTGGGTACAACATTGCACGACCGCGCAATTGTCAGTTAAAGCGACACAGTGCCAAATCGCAAAAAGTGCTCTAGTCCTAAAGTGGGAAATCCTTCCGGGGCTGAAGTGGTTAAAGAATCCCTGTCTCTTGAAGAGCGCTACTGTAGTGTAAATCTCAGAATACACCTGTGTGTGTGAATAAATATATTTAGCAGTTTATATTTACTAAAACTATTGCATTTCCATGTGTACCGTGGGAGGCCAGGTATAGTGACTGCAGGCTCCTGGGTTTAGTGACACTTTAAACACCACCAAAATAAAGCTTTACCTGTCTCAAAAATAAAAATATATATATATATAAAATTAATTTTGGTACAGTGTTGCATAACAAAGTAATTGTCAGTCAAACGATCACAAAAATGGCCTGGTAATGAAGGTGTAATCCAGGCTGGTACTCAAGTGGTTAAGGAAAAGTGAGCATGTATAAACATGAAAAAAAAATAATAATTTCAGGTAAACGTACCATTAATAACTGGAGATGTGCGCTGACTAAAAGCACATTATGGCTTCCCTTTAAGCTGGTTAAGTTCTGCTTTTTCCGGCCGGTATAAAATAACAGCAGAGCGGAGAAGAAAAGCAGAATGTGGAGATAGCAGGAAAAGTGCCGTGCTTGTTTACTGTGGTGTACTGAGTGCCATTTGTACTCTGATAGGGTCATATGATCAAAGAGCAGCATTTCTAAAAGCAGAGTGCTGGATATGTCGCTAATGGTACTGGATGCACTTTCCTTGATATCTGCAAAGGCCCAATGCTCTGAGTGTACATCTCCTGTAACCCAGCAGGGCATCAAATAAAGAGCTTTCAGTGGCCTTCCATGTAGGGCGTCCGCTGTGGGCTACAGCGGGAAAGGGAAACAGGAATTGTGAGTCACTAACATTATTGCGCTCTGGATACCGCAGTAACACAGAACACATATATGGCATATATTCATTTCCTCCCGATACACATGTTATGGAGAATCCACAGGAGATTTTACTTAACAACCCCTCTCTTCTATATTCTGCAAAATCCTTCAGAAAAATGAGAATGGCATTGGTGCGGTACGGATGCTGGACCCTAACTTAGAGAGCTGGGGCCCATTTCCCAAACCATTAAAGTGGTTGTAAACCCTTCAATATACCCAGTGAAATGACTAGCCTCAGGTGATACACAGAGATGGAAGATGAAACAAATCATCCTACAAAACTTGTAACTGTTGTCAGTCTTCTCTACTCTACATCGGTTGGCTAATCATACACTTAGGCTCGGTTCACAATGCCGCGACCTGAAAGTTGCATGACCTACAGTGCGACTTTGCCGCGACTGCAACACGACTTTGAAGCAACTTCAGGTAATGCCTATGTAATCTTCCTGTAATGTAAGATGAGAGAGGCCTGTAATTTTCATCATAGGGACACTTCAACTATGAGAGATAGAATGAGAAAAAAAAAAATCCAGAAAATCACATTGTCTGATTATTAGAGAATTTATTTGCAAATTACGGTGGGAAATAAGTATTTGGTCTCCTACAAAAAAGCAAGATTTCTGGCTCTCACAGACCTGTAACTTCTTCTGTAAGAGGCTCCTCTGCCCTGTATTAATGGCACCTGTATGAACTCATTATCAGTATAAAAGACACAACCTGTCCACAACCTCAAACACTCAGACTCCAAACTCCACCATGGCAAAGACCAAAGAGCTGTAAAAGGACACCAGAAACAAAATTGTAGACCTGCACCAGGCTGGGAAGACTGAATCTGCAATAAGTAAGCAGCTTGGTGTGAAGAAATCAAATGTGGGAGCAATTATTAGAAAATGGAAGACATACAGGACCACTGATAATCTCCCTCAATCTGGGGCTCCACGCAAGATCTCACCCCGTGGGGTCAAAGTGATCACAAGAATGGTGAGCAAAAGTCCCAGAACCACACGGAGGGACCTAGTGAATGACCTGCAGAGAGCTGGGACCAAAGTAACAAAGGCTACCATCAGTAACACACTACGCCGCCAGGGACTCAAATCCTGCAGTGCCAGATGTGTCGCCCTGTTTAAGCCAGTACATGTCCGGGCCCCGTCTGAAGTTTGCTAGAGAGCATTTGGATGATCCAGAAGAGGATTGGGAGAATGTCATATGGTCAGATGAAACCAAAATAGAACTTTTTGGTAAAAACTCAACTTGTGTTTGGAGGAGAAAGAATGCCGAGTTGCATCCACAGAACACCATACCTACTGTGAAGCATGGGGGTGGAAACATCATGCTTTGGGGCTATTTTTCTGAAAAGGGACCAGGACGACTGATCCGTGTAAAGGAAAGAATGAATGGGGCCATGCATCGTGAGATTTTGAGTAAAAACCTCCTTCCATCAGCAAGGGCATTGAAGATGAAACGTGGCTGGGTGTTTCAGCATGACAATGATCCCAAACACACCGTCTGGGCAATGAAGGAGTGGCTTCATAAGAAGCATTTCAAGGTCCTGGAGTGGCCTAGCCCCAGTCTTCAGATCTCAACCCCATAGAAAATCTTTGGAGGGAGTTGAAAATCCGTGTTGCCCAGCGACAGCCCCAAAACAGAGGAGATCTGCATGGAGGAATGGGCCAAACTACCAGCAACAGGGGGTAAAAACCTTGTGGAGACAGGAAACGTTTGACCTCTGTCATTGCCAACAAAGGGTATATAACAAAGTATTAAGATGAACTTTTGTTATTGAAAAAATACTTATTTTCCACAATAATTTGCAAATAAATTCTTTAAAAATCAGACAATGTGATTTTCTGGAGTCCCTATGATGAAAATTACAGGCCTCTCTCATCTTTTTAAGTGGGAGAACTTGCACAATTGGTGGCTGACTAAATACTTTTTTGCCCCACTGTAGATGAGGATGCGACTTGGAGGCCAATTCCATGAAAGCCTAAGGACACAAGTCAGACAGAAGTTGCCTTGAAGTAGTACAGGAACCTTTTCTAAAGTCGGAGTGATTTCAGTAGTGCTAATTAAAGAGGAACTGCAGTCTGCTCACAATTTGTAATAAAAATATCTTTACCATTCTGAGGCTTCCCTCCAACCACTTTGCATATTATTTTATATATAATGCGATTGTGTACTTGGCAAATATGCTGCAGAAATCTCCCTCCACTGAGTCTGGCTGCAGCCATTTCAAGGGTGGGCAGCTGAAACTGCTGCCTGTTCACTTCCTGGATTTAAACAGACTCACAGAGGCACACCTCCAAATCTGCAGCTCTGATTGGCCCTCTTATGACTCATCCCCCCTCCCTTCCTGGCAAACTCTCACGAGAGTGAGAGAGCGAGCTGTGTATTTTTCCAGCCAAGAAACAGGAAGTGGGCTGTATAAGGTATTTACTGGCAGAAAAAAAAGTTTTGCTATCCAAAGTTAAAACAACAAGGGCAGAGGATTTAATAGATGGAAAGATGAAAAAATGACTGAAGTTCCGCTTTAGGACCGCTCTCATTGACTACCCTGGGATTTCACATGCCATGCAACAATGGGGGTCTTACAAGTCAGATCCCAAGTCACGGGAGTGAGAACCGAGCCTAAAAGTGGATTTAAACCCTTCAATATACCCAATGAAGTGACTGGCCTGGTGATACACAGAGATGAAAGATGAAGCAAATCATCCTACAAAAGTTGTAACTGTTTATTGTCATTCTTCTTTTCTCAGGTCGGTTCAATGCGCAGGATTTATAAAGTTGGTCTGAGCTGTCAAAGAAAAAGGGGGTGGAGAACTGAAGTTACACTCTGCAGAGCGCAATGAGAGGAGTTCGATAGCTGATTGGAGGGAAGGGACACACCCCTCTTCACACAGCAACAGAGCTGAGGCTATCATTCACAGGCTGTGATCTTCCAATGGGGATGCACGTTCTGATAACAACTAACTAAATGGGGAATTATCCTTTCCTTGTAGAGATTTACTCTCATTTTCTGTTACTTCTTTGACATAGGAAATGAAGCAGAAAATGAATTGAAACAGTTTTTGGCTGGGTTCGCACTAGAACCCACAGCGGCACACAGCAGGGGTCCGGTGAGTTCTGGTTCCCCATTTCAGGTCCGATTTCAGACCTGAAATGTTCCAAAAGACGCACAGCGCTTTCCTGCAAAACGCAACAGACCTGCTGTGGAGATATGTGAACCGGGTCTATAGAGAGCCAGTCAATATCTCCTGCTATTGCGAATTGGATGCGGGGATACCACATCCAATTTGCAATGATGTGAACCCAGCCTTAAACTCTTTTCTACCCCATTTAAAATTAAAAACATGTTGGCTAATCATACACTTAGGCTCGGTTCACATTGATGCGACCTGAAAGTCATACGACTTGCAGTGCTCCTTTGGCGTGACTTTGAAGCAACTTCAGGGAATGCCTGTGTAATCTTCCTGTAATGTCGGATCCAAATCACATCAATATAGACAAGGATCCAACTTGGAGGCAACTTCCAGTCTATGGGCACAAGTTGGGTGGAAGTCAACTTAAAGTAGTACAGGGACCTTTTTGTAAAGTCGGAGTGATTTCAGTAGTACTAATTAAGAGACCGCTCTCATTGACTAACATGGGATTTCACATGTCATGCAATGTGGGATCTCACAAGGCAGATCCCAAGTCACGGCACTGTTAACCGAGCCTAAAAGTGATCGTAAACCCTCCATATACTCTGTGAAGTGACTACACAAACAAATCCTCCGAAATAAGTTGTATCTGTTTATCTGCAGTCTTATCTTCTCTACATCAGTTCAAAGCTTATTTGATTTTCCAGAAAGCAGGATTCTGGGAGCTGAATTTACACTCTACAGAGCACAATGAAGAGAGCTCTGAGTAAGGGTTCACACTAGTGCGATCTTAGACATCACAAGTGATTCGCACCCGCACCTCAGATGCCGATCACATGCGATACCTGAGCAACGCGAGTTCAGCCATACAGCTGTACGGCTGAACTCACATTGGATTTGCACAGAAAAAGGTGCAGGGACTTGTTTTTCCCCATACCAGAATCGGACTGCATGGGTGTTCTTACTAATGCGATCTGATTCCTGTACGAATCCACAGTTCGCACTGCGATCTGTGAACCGTTCTGGGGGGTGTCATTAACATTGTATTGACAACCGCAGCGGTTCACAGAGGGCAGTGTGAACTGCCTGCGGGAGAGATGCAATGCAGGAACCGCGCTGGTTCCCGCATCGCACCAGTGTGAACCTAGGCTGAACACTGATTGGAGGGAAGGGACACACCCCCTTCACACAGTAAACAGGAACAGAGCTGAGGCTGTCAATCACTGGCGGCGTCCTGGAGCTCCCTCCCCTGTCACCTTTTTATTTTTTGGTGCCAGGACAACTTATCAAAAGTGACTCATGCTGACAGCAGAGGAACAAAGCAGCAGCGAGAAATAACACTTAGTGCTCTTAATTGAGACGAGGGGCCCTGTGTCTTCAATGTCCTCAAAGGTAATACTTCCAGTAAAGTAAATGTAAACCTAATCATTAAAATCTCATATAACCTTCCTGTAAACAGGAAGTGGCTGTAAATAGGCTGCAGCAATGCTGAGATGCAACAAATGATAACAAAAAGGTCAATCTTTTACAGTACACAGTGCAGAAAGCAAACTAAATGTCATCCCTTTAAGGCTTACATCTACTTTAAGTGATTTCATAGCAATAGTTTAGAGATTCCAAAACTACATTTCATTTCATCCAAATTTAATTTCAAAATGTGATTGTTACCTGCATTGAGGCCGCTCTCCCCAACAGTACATACCGTGTATCAGACCATATTTTCTGTTTACCTACAACTGCTGAATGTCTTCACATTTTTCAGAAATTCTAATCTATAGGGAAATATTTTCCGTCGTATTGGAAAATAGACATTACTAATTGTTTTTGTAATTAGAATTCTGGTTTAATTTTTATTAATGTTTATTAAAATTCTATAAAATCTTCGTAGCACTTTCTGAAACAACATCTAATCCAATGCTAACCACCAGCCTTATTGTTTATTTTTTATTCCATTTTTCTTTGCCCAGTCTACATTTTAGTTGGGCCTAGAGCTCTATTTTTCAACCAGCCACACAGATGTTTTGTATCTTTCTGATTTCTCAAAAATCGTTGCCTCTAAAGCCTCGTACACACGGTGCGACGCTCGTATGAAAACGGTCGTACGACCATCTGACCGTTAGTACGTGCGATTAAAACAGCCGTCGTGCGACGGTCGTACAACAGGAGTTGGATGAGCAGACTAGAAAACTTTGTTTGTACAACAAGCGGTCCTACGACCGTTGTACCGTGTGTACAGAGAAGTTGGTCCAACAAGTTGTACTGTGCAAAACACGCATGCTCAGAAGTCAGGAACGCCTGGAAGTGTTTGTTCGTGTAAACCTACGTTCCTAATTCACAAATCACATTCACCTGAACTTCCTCTTTATACGCTCGTAACTCGTCACTACGTTAGGCTTGGTCGTACGATCACTTAGTGCACGTCAGTACGCGAGATACAACAGCCAACATACGATTTGGGCCGTTCGGTCGTACGACTGTCGCAACCCGTGTGTACGAGGCTTAAGGCTCGATTCACACCAATGCATTTTGCTTTTTAGCGTTTTTTTCACTGCTTTTTTGCTGTACTTACTGTGTATTTGTTGTGTTTTTTACCGCGATTTGCAATTTTTTATCTTTACTTAAATTTTTTTTGGGGGGGGGGGAATTTTATTGCTAGGTAGATTTAAAACGCAAATTGTGGCAAAATTGCATCAAAAATGCAGCACTTGCGTTTTTCCAGCATGCCCATTGAAGTCTATTACATGCAAAAGGCTGCTTTTTGGTTGGAAAAAAATCCCCCGACCCTTTCCAAAAACGCAGAGGCACAAAAATGCATTGATGTGAACATGTTCCATGTTACAAAAATTCCCTGCATTTCTGCAAACTGCAAAATGCATCAAAAAATGCATTAGTGTGAATCAAGCTTTACAATTCGATCTATTTGGGATTCAAAAAAAGTTTGAGGACCAGTAAAAAACGAGTTTGATACATCACACCCAAAAAGTCCATCCAAAAATGATTGCACATTTTCCCATATTTTTTTCTACTAATTAGAAAATAAAGGTAACCGGCTTAGTTTTTCTCAAATTGAACTGGAACTTTAAATGATCGGACAGAATCAGAATAATTTATTATTTTTTACAATAAAAATCATAAAATGAAATGCAGACGCAGCCTCCTTACATAAAAGACATCACACACCTCACATGGACATTATCTTTAAAAAAAAAAAACACATACATTGCATAAAAAATGCATACTCCATATTTAACCGCTTGTGGACCAGGCCTTTTCTGGCACTTTTTGTTTACAATTAAAAATCTGTATTTTTGGCTTTTTTTTTAAAATACACTTTAATGAATTTCAAATGCAAAAAAACACAATATACAACTCAATTATTTTGTAAAATATAAAAGAAGTTATATTAGACCCAGTAAATAGATACCCAACATGTCAACGCTTTAAAATTGCGCATGCTCGTGGAATGACGACAAACTATGATTCTTAAAAGCTCCATAGGCAATGCTAGAATTATTGCTCTTGCTTCAATGTTCACTGTGATACCTCAATCGTGCGAGCACCGTTTACACATGTGTGTGTGCGACTTACGTATGCATTCGCTTCTGCGCGTGAGCACGGAGGGATGGGGGCGCTTTACTTTTTTTCTTTTTTTTTTTTCACAGCCCCTATAATTTTTTTTATTTAGCACTTTTATGCCCCTTTCACACGGCTTTCTGATCAGGTACACCTGTCAGTTTTTCAGGCGGACCCGATCGGACACTCATATTCATCCCTATGGGGCAGTGGATGTCAGTGGTCACATGTCCGCTGACATCCGCCGATACCCGTTCCTGTCCATGAAATCCAGACGGATGGAAACCCTATTTTCCATCAGTCTGGTGAATCGGATCGGATGAAAACGGACAGGCGGACTATTTTCATCCGATCTCCCCACAGAGGAGAGCGGGGCTCTGACAGGTCCGTCTCCGCACAGCGATCTGCCTGCTCAGCGGAGATCAACGGGTTGACCCACCCCCTGAGCAAAACAGAGTCCGCCGGGCAGAAAGCCTGTGAGAAAGGAGCCCTAGTCCTATTACAAGGAATGTGAATGTCCCTTGTAATAGAAGTAAGGAGAGATATGGGGTCTCCTCTACCTTTGAAAGCAAAAGATGAGGGAAAAAAAGGTGATCATTTGCTTAACCACTTCAGCCCCGGAAGGATTTGCCCCCTTACTGACCAGAGCCCTTTTTGCGATTCGGCACTGCGTCGCTTTAACTGACAATTGCGCGGTTGTGCGACGTTGTACCCAAACGAAATTTGAGTCCTTTTTTTCCCATAAATAGAGCTTTCTTTTGGTGGTATTTGATCACCGCTGCGTCATTTCTGATCGCCGCTATAAACAAAAGAAGAGCGACAATTTTGCAAAAAAAAACAAATTTCTTACTTTTTGCTAAAATACAAATCCAAAAAAAAATATAAAAAAACATTTTTTTCATCGGTTTTGGCCGATTTATATTCTTCATCATATTTCATATATATTCATATTTATGATAAAGATTTTTGTTTTTTACTAGAAATGGCGGCGATCTGCGATTTTTAGCAGTACTGCGATATTGGGGCGGACATGTCGGAACATTTTGACACTTTTTTGGGACCATTGGCATTTATACAGCGATCAGTGCTATCACTGTGCGCGATCTGGCAGCCGCCGTCAGATGACGGCGTTTTGCGCAGGAGAGCCACCTTGTCGCCGTCAGATGCCGGTCGGCAAGTGGTTAAAAAAAAAAAAAGTTTGCTTCCGCCGTAAACTGGAAGTGACGTCATGACATCGTTCTGGTTCTCCTAGATCATAGAGGTTCTCTAACAAACCTCTGAGGGCTTCACAGAACAGCTGTATTTATGCTGAGATTAAATTACACACAGGTGGGCTCTATTTACTAATTAGGTAACTTCTGAAGGCAATTGGTTCCACTAGATTTCAGTTAGGGGTATCAAAGTAAAGGGGGCTGAATACAAATGCCCCCCACACTTTTCACAGATTTATTTGTACCATTTATCATTTTCCTTCCACTTCACAATTATGAGCCACTTTGTGTCGGTCTATCACATAAAATCCCAATAAAATACATTTACGTTTTTGGATGTAACATGAGAAAATGTGGAAAATGTTAAGGGGTATGGATTCTTTTTCAAGGTTCTATGACAGAGGAGGGGGTGGAGGAGGAAGGGTGGCATTTCCCCATTTCGGTGAAGTTCCGCTTTAAAGAATACCTGATAAAGTTCTATTTCATGTATTACCATGGGTGGAAGGAAAGAATCCCCATCAACACAGTCAGAGTATTCAAGGGGGAATCCCTCCTGTGTTTTGCTGGCAGGAACCTTCCCTGCTGGCAGAACACAGTGATAAGTGTTGCCGGCTTCAGCCCCCGCCACTAATCATTTGGGAAAAACCTGACAGGCTGGTTGTATGCAGGTCAATCTATGGACTGACTTGTGTACAACCAGGGTGCCCATACATGAATAGAATTTTGATCTATGTATGGCTGGCTTTATAGTTTGGGAAAGTCTCTTTTCTGTTTTAGCATAACCGTACCCTGTGCAGAGCAGGATAAAGGCAGGACTGGGGCCTAAGCAAAAATACAATGCACAAAAAAGCTACCAAAAAAATCAAATATGTAACTTTTATAGCTTTTCACGATGCAAAATAAAACTGCGCTCACCAATTAAAGTCTTGTGTAACAACAGATGCGCGGAATGAACTTCATACATGTGACTTGTTAAAATCTCAAGTTAATTTAAGATCGGGGATATCATTTTCATACTTTCCTATATGCAAAACAGCTGCCCTAAAGTTTTGTTATATAGGGGGAAAAAATTCCCCAAAGCCTCATATTGCTCATTATGTTGGCAAAGTGAGCAAATTATCAGAAAAGGCGATTCTCTGTTCTGTTGTAAAATACCTGATTTTGCTGATTCGGGTCAATCAGATGATATAAAGGGAATATAAAATCTTTTTGGTTATTGTTAGATAGCTCAGCCTGGTGTAAATAATGTCATTAGTGTACTCTATGTAATCACGGTGTTACTACTCTAAACATAATGATACCTAAAAATAAAAGTGTTATTAAATAGCACTAAAGTGGAATTTTTTTTTACCTTATAGGAGTTGTGAAATCAGAAGTTTTTTTTTAACTTAATGCATTCTATGCATTAAGATAAAAAGCCTTCTGTGTGCAGCAGTCGCCCCAGCACCCCCTAAGTGCCCATTCACACAGGGGCGACTTGCGCTCCGGCTTGCGTCGCCTCAAGTCACTTGACATTTGAAATCTCATTGAAATGGATGGGAACCCTCTTAACGACTTGCCGACCGCCCGCCGATGTCTGAAGTGGTTCGATATCGCAAACCGCCTTCACCTAACGGCGGCTGCGAGATCAAGGATCGTGCCCGCGCCGCCATCGCACGCTCACTGTGTTCCGGGGGAGCCAAGGAGCAGGTAGGGCTCCCCCGCAGTGACAGAACGGGGGTCCGTGTATGTAAACACGCGGATCTCCATTCTGACAGGGGGAAGGAATGTGATCGAATGCTTCCTGTATATGGGAGCTGTGATCACTCTCCTCTCCCACTCAGCCCAGCCCCCACACAGTTAGTAACACACACAGGGAACACAGTTAACCTTTAGAGCACCCCCTGCAGGTTAACCTCTTCCATGCCAGTGACATTTACACAGTATTCAGTGCATTTTCATAGCACTGATCGCTGTATAAATGCCAATAGTCCCAAAAAAGTGTCAAAATGGTCCGACATGTCCGCCGCAATATCGCAGTCCCGCTAAAAATTGCAGATCGCCGCCATTACTAGTAAAAAAATAAATAAAAACCTCATAAATGAGTTCTCATCATTTGTAAATGCGACAACTTTTGCGCAAACCAATCAATATACGCCAATTGGGATTTTTTTTACCAAAAATATGAGGAAGAGTATAAATCGGCCAAAACTGATGAAAACATTTTTTTATATTTTTTTTGGATTTGTATTTTAGCAAAAAGTAAGAATTATTATTTTTTTTGCAAAATTGTTGCTCTTCTTTTGTTTATAGCGGTGATCCGAAATGACGCAGAGGGGATCAAATACCACTAAAGGAAAGCTCTATTTGTGGTAAAAAAAAAAAGGACACAAATTTCGTTTGGGTACATCGTCGCACGACCATGCAATTTTCAGTTAAAATGACGCAGTGCCAAATCGCAAAAAGTGCTCCGGTCCTAAAGGGGGAAATCCTTCCGGGGCTGAAGTGGTTAATGTACACTACTGAAGTCGCTTTGAAAAAACTTGTGCCCATAGAATTCAATGGAAGCTTTGGAAATTGGTGTGGCGTCGCAAAAGCAGCGTCGCACCGATTAGAACAGTTACATTGCCGGCATTTGCTGCAGATTTGGTATACGATTTGACATGTCAAAATCGCATGCCAAATCACTACAATGTGAACCAGGGCTGAATGGATACAGGGAGCTGTGACTGGGCTCGGGTGCCCCCATAGAAAGCTGCTTGCTGTGGGGGCACTCGACAGGAGGGAGGGACCAGGAGAACAGTAGAGGGGCCCGAGAAGAGGAGGATCCAGGCTGCTCTGTGCAAAACCAACTGCACAGAGGTGGTAAGTATAACATGTTTAGAAAAAAAACAAGACTTTACAATCACTTTAATTCATTCTCTGCATTAAGGTAAAATAATGACTCACTGCTTGTACCCCTTCGACCCTAAATACTTACTCCATATCACCTCTCTAGCGCTGTCTCCAGCTCCTGCATCCCTCATTTTCTTTCACAGGAAAACCTGAGGGCAGTGGGGCCACTGCCTCCTGCAAGGAAGGAGCACGGGCATGACTTACCGGCACTGTGTGTGTCTATGGGTGCACACAGCTTGGCATGCGAGCTGTGTTCACACCCATGCGATCCGATTCAAGCCCGAACTGTCAGTTTGCAGTGCGATATGTGAGCTGAAATGGGGGCATTGTTTTCAATGTACTGACACCTCCCTCAGTTCGTATATGGCAGTGTGAACTGCTGTGCGCATCGGGTGCGATGCGGGAACCCACAGTGGATTCGCAGGGTTCCCGCATTGCACTAATGTGAACCGGGGCTCAGTCATTTTTTTCAACTTTCCGTCTATTAAATCCTCTGCCCTTGTTTTCACTTTGGATAGTAAAACATTTTTTTTTCTGCCAGGAAAATACCTTATACAGCCCACTTCTTGTTTCCTGTCTGATCTATAGCCTAGGCTTATGACATGCACAGCTCTCTCTCTCTCACTCACTCTTGTGAGAGTTTGCCAGAAAGGGGGGAGGGGGATGAGTCATAAAAGGGCCAATGAGAGCTTCAGGGCTGGAGGTGTGCCTCTGGGTGTCTGTGTAAATCCAGGAAGTGAACAGGCGGCAGCTTCAGCTGCCCACAGTTAAAATGGCTGCAGCTAGACCTAGTAGAGGGAGATTTCTGCAGCATATTTGACAAGTACAGAATCACAGTATCTAAAAAATAATATGCAAAGTGGTTGAAGGGAAGCTTCAGAATGGCAAAGATGTTTTTATTACAAATGATGTGAGCAGACTGCAGTTCCTCTTTAACCGCTTGCTGACCGCTGGTCGGCAATTGACGGCGACAAGGTGGCTCTTTCCCGCAAAATGCCGTCATACGACGGAGGCTGCGGGATCGAGCTTAGTGAGCGCTCACTGTGTTCGGGGAGGGCCAGGGAGCGGGTGCGGCGGAGTCGATCTCCGCTGGCCACCCGCGATGCCCCCCCCCCCGGAGTGAAAGAACGGAGGTCCGTGTAAGTAAACACGGACCTCCGTTCTGTGAAGGGGGAAGGGCTGTGATCACAGCCTTCCTGTACATGGAGGCTGTGACCACTTCCCTTCCCCAGCTAGGGCAGTCCCCCCACAGTTAGAACACGCCCAGGGAACACAGTTAACCCTTAGAGCGCCCCCTGCAGGTTAACCCCTTCACTGCCAATGGCATTTACACAGTAATCAGTGCATTTTTATAGCACTGATCGCTGTATAAATGCCAATGGTCCCAAAAAAGTGTCAAAATGTTCCGACATGTCCGCTGAAATATCGCAGTACCGCTAAAAATCGCAGATCGCCGCCATTACTAGTAAAAAATAAAAAAAAAATAAAAACCCCAAAAATGAATTCTCATCATCCGTAAACGCGACCACTTTTGCGCAAACCAATCAATAAACGCCGATTGCGATTTTTTTTATCACAAATATGAGGAAAAATATAAATCGGCCAAAACCGGTGAAAAAAAATGTTTTTTTATAATTTTTTTTTTTGGATTTGTATTTTAGCAAAAAGTAAGAAATTTGGGTTTTTTTGCAAAATTGTCGCTCTTCTTTTGTTTATAGCGGCGATCAGAAATGACGCAGCGGTGATCAAATACCACCAAAAGAAAGCTCTATTTGTGGGAAAAAAAGGACGCAAATTTCGTATGGGTACAACGTCGCACGACCGCGCAATTGTCAGTTAAAGCGACGCAGCGCCGAATCGCAAAAAGGGCTCCGGTCCTAAAGCTGGAAATCCTTCCGGGGCTGAAGTGGTTAAATAGGCCTGACAGAGTTGCATTCATTTGTGTGTCTTACATCTGTCTGGAGTTCAGCTTTAAAAAAGTTAAAAGATTTAGAAATAAACAAAGCAGTTCATTTATTCATTCGGCGTATTTTTATTTCTGAGTTTATTTAGCCTCTGTCACTGTATTTGGGGGAGGAATAACAAACACAATTACATTCCTTTCTGTCAACACACACCGTCCCCCAGACACTTCTGTGGTTGATGCCATGATGAACAGAGGTTGACAGCTTTTTTTTAACGGTGAAATACATCTGTCAATACTTTTTTTTTTCACAGAACAGATTTATAATAAGCTTATTATAACATTCAACATTCACCGATGTGCTGATAATGTCATCTTTACTGAGCCTAAATACGAAAATGCTTCACGCTGAAAAGTAAGAAGCCAAAACTGAAGCCCCCCCAACTGGCAAAGGCCTAAATCTCCTAACAGTTTAACATCGCTAGGTGTTGTCAACTGTCACACTTACCATACCCCGCACACTAGTTGAAAGTTCCAATTAGGCTGATGGTGGGAGTGCCTGCACCAGCGCTGGCGTTGCAAAGAAACAGAAAAACCAAAGCCGATCAACAAAACATCTCTCGTTTTCAGCTCCAAAAACATTGTGTTTCAGGCACTGGGAGAGATGTTCGGGCAGCACATAAGATTAAGGCCTCATACACACGGGCGTATCTTAAAAAAATAAACAAACCGTCGGGGCCTGACGTCAGGGTAATAAATTGCCGTTTTTCGGTGTTATGCATCGGCGTTACTGAGTGTCGGCGTCAATAGGCCTTAATTTTTTTTTTTAAATAAAACAGCCCTCTGCTATTTTTCAACCTAAAAACGTCAGCGTCAAAAAACGGCGGTTAACGCCGTTACGGCGTTAACGATTTGCGGCATTAGCGTCAAAAAACGCCAAAATGTTACAGTCTCAGAACGCGATGGCCATGGGTTCTAGTTACAGCTCACTAACGCTGACGCCCACTACAGCTCAAAAACGTCGGCGCTTTTATGGGGCCATTGACTAACCTGGAGAGCTGCAAAAAATGCCAGAAAACGCCAGCGTCAAAAAACGTCCGTGTGTATGAGGCCTAAAGATGCACAGAAATTTTGATGGTGTTTTCGGCATGTTGCTAACAGTGACGGCTGATGAAATTTTAGGATAGGGGGACGCCAGACCCCGCCCTTCATTTTTGAACCCTCCCACTTATCATAAGCCCCTCCCCTTATAGATTCCACCCATTGTGTCAGGAGTATACAGCCCAGCATCACTAGATAGGGTATACAGCATCACCGGATAGGAGTATATACAGCATCACCAGATAGGGGCATATACAGCATCACCTGAGGGGTATATACAGCATCACCAGAGGGGTATATACAGCATGACCAGAGGAGTATACGCAGTATCACCAGAGGGGTATATACAGCATCACCAGAGGAGTAAATAGCATCACCAGATGGGTATGTAGTATGACCAGAGGGGTACCAGCATCCACCCCCCCCCGCGGCACTGACAGTACCCCCCCAAGGGCAGTTGGAACATCAAAGTCCCGCACTTATCCCATCTAGCAGCGGGCAGCAGGCAGGCAGCGGTCTCCGGCGAGCAGGGAGCGGCTTGGCCGCCTGGCCAATAGCAGAGCGCAGCGGAGCCTTCCCTTACCAGCAATGGACGCAGCTGCACCCAACCCCCGATCCGGGGTGCGGACATCGCTGGACTCCAGGACAGATAAGTGTCCTATTATTAAAAGTCAGCAGCTATTGTATATGTAGCTGCTGACTTTTAATTTTTTCAGCTCTGGGCGGACCTCCACTTTAATTAAAAGTCGAATATAATACAATTACAGTGCCTTGCAAAAGTATTCGGCCCCCTTGAACTTTGCGACCTTTTGCCACATTTCAGGCTTCAAGCATTAAGATATAAAACTGTAATTTTTTGTGAAGAATCAACAAGTGGGACACAATCATGAAGTGGAACAAAATTTATTGGATATTTCAAACTTTAACAAATAAAAAACTGAAAAATTACTAACACAGGGTGAACAACTAAGAAGTGTTTTTTAATGTCAAAATATAGAATTACGAACTTCGGACTTTACACCGTTTTCCAGCGTTTCAAGTTCCCCCGGCTTATGAAAACGTTCCGTGACATTAACATAATATAAGCTGAAAATTAATTTCACCTCCAGGCGGGTCTCGACTTTTTTAATTTTCAGTCGTCGATGTATATGTTATCGACGACTGAAAATTATTATCCTGTGAATAGACAGGACCTCAGGTCGCTACAGGCGTGGGGCCTAGCCCCCAACCCACGTCGACGCAGGTAACGACCATTCCCTTCCG
>BLSH010001569.1:447217-460472 GCA_018402905.1 Glandirana rugosa
ATAGAAGTGTCGTATCTGTTAACGGAAGTCTACTGGGGTTTCTATTTTCAGATTCCCCCAGTCTAGCCCTCTGGAACCCCCGGTAAGTTGACCGGGTGCTACTGGTTAGGTGAAAGGCAGGTGCTGCACATCTCGTATCTTCACAGCATATGGTTTTTTATGGTTTTTATGGTCAGAAAAAAACAATACCTGGGTGAGCTGCTCCTTCCAGGAGGTACCGCCATTCCTCCAAAGCTGACTTGATGACCAGCAATTCCCTATCACCGACATCATAGTTCCAGCAAGATGGTGCACCACCACATTATGGGTGTCAGGTCCGAGCATTCCTAGATGAACAGTTTCCTGGAAAGTGGATTGGTCATCGTGGGCCAGTTGAATGGCCCCCAAGGTCTCCCGATCTGACCCCCTTAGACTTTTATCTTTGGGGTCATCTGAAGGCAATTGTCTATGCTGTGAAGATACGAGATGTGCAGCACCTGAATCTACGGATACTGGAAGCCTGTGCTAGCATTTCTCCTGCGGTGTTGCTATCAGTGTGTGAAGAGTAGGAGAAGAGGGTTGCATTGACAATCCAACACAATGGGCAGCACATTGAACACATTTTATAAGTGGTCAGAAACTTGTAAATAACTCATGAAAAAATAGTTACGTTAAAACCAAGCACACCATTGTTTTTCTTGTGAAATTCCCAATAAGTTTGATGTGTCACATGACCCTCTTCCTATTGAAAACAAAAGTTGGATTCAAAATGTCCGACTTCAAAATGGCCGCCATGGTCACCATCCATCTTGAAAAGTTTCCCCCCTCACATATACTAATGTGCCACAAACAGGAAGCTAATATAACCAACCATTCCCATTTTATTAAGGTGTATCCATATAAATGGCCCACCCTGTACATTTCAAGATTAATATAAACCATTTCTAGGTTTTACAGATTTTGTTTTTGGTTCATATAGATAAGCTTTGTTTTTGTTCTAAAACAGCCAAATAATGTGGTTTGTATTTTTGAACTGGTAAAGTTCCTGTTCCTGATGTTTATGCCTGCTGCTACTACAGTAGACTGTTGGCTTCCCAGCCAGTAGTCCTGTGGTAATGACATGTGTGTTGGCTTACTTTCTTTCAAGGAATGTATAAAATACATTCGCATATTAATACAGAGGAGTCGGAGTCGGAAGTACAAAAAACCGAGGAGGAGGAGTCGGAGTCGGAGTCGGAACATTTATCTACCGACTCCACAGCCCTGGTTATACAAGCTGTACACTCACTATTTTACATTGTAGCAAAGTGTAATTTCTTGTTGTCACACGAAAAGATGGAATAAAATATTTACAAAATGTGAGGGGTGTACTCACTTTTGTGAGATACTGTATATACAGGTGTGCTCATAAGTTTACATACCCTTGCAGAATTTATGATCTCTTGGCATTTTTCAGAGAATATGAAGGATAACACAAAAATGTTTTTCACTCAGGGCCGGTTCACTCATTATGTCGCCCCAAGTCGCTTGACATAAGAAATCCCATTGAAGTGAATGGGAGACATCTTAATGTACACTACTGAAGTCGCTCCGACTTCGGTCTGACTTCAGAAAAGGTTCCTGTACTACTTCAAGGCGACTTCTATCTAACTTGTGCCCATAGAATGCAATAGAAGTCGCCTCCAAGTCAGATCCTCATCTATATTGAAGCGACTTTACAGGAAAAAGAAAATAATTTACACAGGTACTCCCCACAAATTACCCAGGCTACCCCCTCCCTCCCTTCTCTGGTTGGCCACAGGTAAAGTCGCCTAGCATGGAGGTCGCTTTAGTTTGCGTTGTAAGTCCCCCAAAGTCGTGATGAACCTGCCCTTCAAGTAGCGTTCAAAACGCCTAGCAAGGTCGCCCCTGAAGTCAGATCGCCTATGTGTAAACCAGCCCTCATGGTTAGTGTTTGCTGAAGCCATTTATTATCAACCAACTGTGTTTACCCTTTTTAAATCATAATGACAACAGAAACTACCCAAATGACCCTGATCAAACGTTTACATACCCTGGTTCTTAATACCGTATATTGCCCGTTTTAACATCAATGACAGCTTGAAGTCTTTTGTGGTATTTCTGGATGAGGCTCTTTATCTTCTCAGATGGTAAAGCTGCCCATTCCTCTTGGCAAAAAGCCTCCAGTTCCAGGAAATTCTTGGGCTGTCTTGCATGAACTGCACGTTTGAGATCTCCCCAGAGTGGCTCAATGATATTGAGGTCAGGAGACTGAGATGGCCACTCCATAACCTTCACTTTATTCTGCTATAGCCAATGACAGGGCGACTTGGCCTTATGTTTTGGATCATTGTCATGTTGGAATGTCCAATGCGCAGCTTCCTGGCTGATCAATGCTAATTTCCTCCAGTATTTTTTGATAACACTGCATTCATCTTGCCATCAATTATGACCAAAATTCCTGTGCCTTTGTAGCTCACACATCCCCAAAACATCAGCGATTCACCTCCGTGTTTCACAGTAGGAATGGTGTACCTTTCATCATAGGCCTTGTTGACTCCTCTCCAAATGTAGCGTTTATGGCTGTGACCAAAAAGCTCAATTTTGGTCTCATCACTCCAAATGACTTTGTGCCAGAAGGTTTGAGGCTCATCTCTGTGCTGTTTGAGGTATTATAAGAGGGATACTTTGTGGTATTTGCGTAGTAATGGCTTTCTTCTGGCGACTCAACCATGCAGCCCATCTTTCTTCAAGTGCCTCCTTATTGTGCATCTTGAAACAGCCACACCGCATGTTTTCAGAGAGTCCTGTATTTCACCTGAAGTTATTTGTGGGTTTTTGTTTGCATCCCAAACAATTTTCCTGGCAGTTGTGGCTGAAATTTTAGTAGTTGGTCTACAGTGGTTTGGTTTCAACAGAACCCCTAATTTTTCTCTTCTTGATTAGAGTTCGAACACTGCTGATTGGCATTCTCAATTCCTTGGATATCTTTTTATATCCCTTTCCTGTTTTATACAGTTCAACTACCTTTTCCCGCAAATCCTTTGACAATACTTTTGCTTTCCCTATGACTCAGAATCCCGAAACGTCAATGCAGCACTGGATGAAAGATGCAAGGGTCTGTCAGGAGTCCAGAAACTCACTGACCTTTTATAAACACACACTAATTACAAGCAAACAGATCACAGGTGAGGATGGTTACCTTTAACCACTTCCTTACTGGGCACTTAAACCCCTCTCCTGCCCGGACCAATTTTCAGCGGTCGCTCTTTGAATGACAATTGCGCGCTCGTGCGACGTTGTACCCAAAACAAAATTGGCGTCCTTTTTTTTCCCCCACAAATAGAGTTTTCTTTGGTGGTATTTGATCCCCTCTGCGGTTTTTATTTTTTGCGCTATAAACAAACAAAAAGCGGCGATTTTGAAAAAAGAACAATAGTTTTTTGCTTTTTGGTATAATAAATATCCAAAAATAAAAAATAAAAAAACAAATTTATTCATCAGTTTAGACCAGGGGTCATTTCCCATGAGGCATTGCAAGGCTGGCTGTTACAATTACTCCCAAAGGCATGATGGGACTTGTAGTTCTGCAACAGCTGGAGGGCCCAAGGTTGCCTACCCCTGGTTTAAACCGATATATATTCTTCTACATATTTTTGGTAAAAAAAAAAAAAAAAAAAAAATCGCAATTGGCGTATATTGATTGGGTTTCGCAAAAGTTAAAGCGTCTACAAACTATGGACATTGGTTTATGGCATTTTTATTTATTAATTTTTTTTTACTGGTAATGGCGGTGATCTGCCATGTTTACATCGGCGGTTCCCCGTTCTGGCTCTCTGTGAGCAGATTGTGGGTCTCCAGCGGACATCGGTCAGCCCGACCCGCGGGCCCGCTCACGCGGCATGCGGCAGCGAGAGTGCACCCAGCACGTCTATTGATGGCCTCCTGCCATTTTAGATCCGCGCTGTAGCCGTCAATCGGCTATGGCGCAGATACGAAGTAGTTAACCACTTGCCGACCGGCGTCTGACGGAGGCAAACTTACTAGATATCGCAAACTGCCTTCATATGACGACGGCTGCGATATCAGTCACTGTGAGCGCGCGCGCGCCGCCGGGAGCTGGTAGAGTGGACTTGATCGCCGTCGGCTACCCGAGTGGCCCCCCGGAGTGAAAGAACGGAGATCCATGTATGTAAACACGGATCTCCGTTCTGTTAGAGGGGGAAGGGCGATGTTCACAGGCTACCTGTATATGGAAGCCGTGATCATCCCCTTTCCCCAGCCAGGGCAGCCCACACACAGTTAGAACACCCCCCTCCAGGTTAACCCCTTCACTGCCAATGGCATTTACACAGTAATCAGTGCATTTTTATAGCACTGATCACTGTATAAATGCCAATGGTCCCAAAAAAGTGTCAAAATGGTCCAACATGTCCGCTGCAATATCGTAGTACCGCTAAAAATCACAGATCACTGACATTACTAGTAAAGTATAAAAAAAAATAAAAACCCCAGAAATTAATTCTCATCATCCGTAAACGCTGCAACTTTTGCGCAAACCAATCAATAAACACCGATTGCGATTTTTTTACCAAAAATATGAGAAAGAATATAAATTGGCCAAAACCGATGGAAAAAAAGGTTTTTTTGTATTTGTATTTTAACAAAAAGTAAGAAATTTGTGTTTTTTTTTGCAAAATTATCGCTCTTCTTTTGTTTATAGAAATTATGCAGAGGTGATCAAATACCACCAAAAGAAAGCTCTATTTGTGGGAAAAAAAGGATGCAAATTTAGTTTGGGTACAACGTCGCACGACCACGCAATTGTCAATTAAAGGGACGCAGTGCCGAAACGCAAAAAGCGCTCTGGTCCTAAAGTGTGGAATCCTTCCGGGGCTGAAGTGGTTAATAGCCATTCAAACCCCTCTGTGTCAACTTGTGTACATGTTATCAGGCCAAAATCACCAGGGTATGTAAACTTTTGATCAGGGTCATTTTGGTAGTTTCTGTTGTCATTATGATTTAAAAAGAGTAAACACAGTTGACTGATAATAGTGAAAGAAAAGTTTTTGCGTTATCATTCATATTCTCTGAAGAATGGCCAAGAAATCATAAATTCTGCCAGGGTATATACACACACACACACTCCTCCGCAACTTTATTAAGTACACCTGTTCAATTGCTTGGGAACACAAATTGCTAATCAGCCAATCACGACAGCAACTCAATGCATTTAGGCATACAGACGTGGTGAAGACAACCTGCTGAAGTTCAAACCGAGCATCAGAATGGGGAAGAAAGAGGATTTAAGTGACTTTAAACGTGGTATGGTTGTTGGTGCCAGACGGCTGGTCTGAGTATTTCTGGGATCTTCACGCACAACCATCTCTCAGGTTTACAAAGAATGGTGGGAAAAGAGAAAATATCCAGTGAGCGGCAGTTGTGTGGAAGAAAATGTCTTGATGATGTCAGAGGAGAATGGGCAGACTGGTTCCAGATGATGGAAAGACAACTGTGATGAACGCGGGTACCAGATTCCTGCCCTCCTCACTAACTTGTGACAGAGGACCCGCCAACCTCACACTGCGCTTGTCACGTAACAATGCCACTCTTATCTGCCTCCAGCACAAAGATTTTCCAGCTTACATGACCACAATCTAAGTGCCAGCAGCCTGAGAGCGATTGTTACCGGGCTAATTTAAGCAATTAACCCTTTCTCTGCCACCATCGACCTTTGTTTTGGAGCATCAGGTCTCCGCCAATTAGCAATACCAATTTATATTAGAGTAGTCGCCTGTAACACACACTATCACCACAGACAGATATATTCAGATGATTTACTCTAAACAGTAGCACTTCTTCAAGAGCCAGGTTAGTTATAGCTTGCATTAAGAGCTTTAGGGACAAGGTCAACACTTTTCAAAATAAGGTTTAATAAAGAAAAGGTCAAAATTGGTGCAAATAAAATATTTACAGAAAAAGGTATTTCAAGGTGATAAAGACATAATATACAGCAACAAGAGATCAGATAGAATTTAAGGAAGAAAGATACTTGCAATTAATGTCCTGGATTAACAGGGTTCTGGTTAATGCGTCCAAATGGTTCTTAACTTGTCAGGTGGTCTTGGTTTGATGGTAATCGGAGAACTGTCCTTGGCATCTCTTTTCTTTGGGAACCAAGGGGTGTTGACAGATAGCCTCTTGACCAACCAAAAGGGTAAGGATGGTCTGTGGGCTGTCTGGGGTGGAGGATAGCATGACCCTCACTGACATTTAGTTTCTATACCAATATTCATATCTGTCAATATGTACAGGGTGCATTCCTGAAACTGAGAAATTATGGTCCAGTATGAAAGTTGCATTTCAACAAATCTAAACTTGACAGGTTTCCAATGTCGAATTTATCTAGGAGGAAGGAGTGTTACCAGTGGTTCCCCGTATGATCAGAACTAGGGGTGTCTGAACTTGAAACGTTACAAATTATCAGAGGAAACAAAATATGTTCATATTATGCCTGTGCTATTATTATTTTGGAAGTTATAAAACATGCTGACGTTTCAGACTTACACTGTTTAAACCGTCTTCATCTATTTGGATTGAGTTTTTTACGACCGGAGTCTGTTTTCTTCTTTAATGGACTGCCAGCAAAACCAGACATCCTGGGAACTTAATTTAGCTGAGATAACAGTTCCTTTAAAGTGAAATTAGGAATTCCAAAGCTGGATGGAGGTGGGAGGCAGTACTCTAGACTGTCATGGCTGATTTCAGAACAAGATGGTTGACAGCTTTTCGTGTGCCCAGCACGTGATATCATTACAACAACAGTAACTCAAATAACCACCTGCTACACCCAAGTTATGCAGAGTATCATCTCCGAATGCACAACACATCCAACCTTGAAGCAGATGGGCTACAGCAGTAGAAGCCCACATCGTGTGCCGCTCCTGTCAGCTAAGCATAGGAAACTGAGACTACAATTGGCACAGACTCACCAAAATTGGACGATAGAAGATTGGAAAAACGTTGCCTGGTCTGATGAGTCTGGATTTCAGCTGCGACATTCAGATGGTAGGGTCAGAATTTGGTGCATGGATCCATCCTGCCTTGTATCACCGGTTCAGGCTGGTGGTGGGGGTGTAATGGTGTGGGGTATATTTTCTTGGCACACTGTGGGCCCCTTAGTACCAATTGAGCATCCATTAAATGCCACGGTCTACCTGAGTATTGTTGCTGACCATGTCCATCCCTTTATGACTACAGTGTCCTCATCTTCTGATGGCTCCTTCCAGCAGGATAAAGCACCACGTCACAAAGCTCCAATCAACTCACCACTGGACAATGAGGTCACTGTACTCCAATGGCCTCCACACTCACCACATCTCATCCAATAGAGCACCTTTGGGTTGTGGTGGAATGGGAGATTGGCATCATGGATGTGCAGCCGACAAATCTGCAGCAATTGCTTGATACTATCATGTCACTATGAAGCAAAATATCTGTTTCCAACAATTCATTGTATCTATGCAACGAAGAATGAAGGCAGTTTTGAAGGCAAAAGGGGGTCCAACCCAGTACTAGAAAAGTGTACCTAATAAAGTGGCTAGTGAGTGTGTGTATATATATATTATAGTTTTATTTTACTGAAAGGTTAGTTGATGCTTGGAATAAACTACAAGCAGAGGTAGTGAGACAGTCAACAGTAAATTACTTCAAACATGCTTGGGACAAACATAGATCTATAAATACAATAAAAAAACAATCACTTCCAGAGCTAAAGGGTCTTCTGTAGTAAAAAGCGTCAAGGATCTCAGTATTTCAAGACTAGGCGGATGCTGCCCTCCTCGGATGGGGTAATCCGATAATGAGCTTATCTCTGAGGAAGGCGGTACGCCCCCGAAACGCGTCAGTTTTACCCTTTGCTGTGTCCGCACCTTACTACTTTGTATATTTGTATGGCTCATTGAGAGTTGCCACTCTGAGTATCCGCTTTTAAACATTTTTTACGTTCATTAAATGTCTCTGGTAATGCACTAGGTGTGCGCGCCTTCCTTTTGTTTTGTTTCTCTAAACATAGATCTATAGTCAGACAATTAATGTAACAAAAAAAAAAAACAAAGCAAAAAAAACAAAACAAAAAAAAGGGCAGACTACTCTGTCTTTTTCTGTCGTCACTTTTCTATATATATACACATACACACACACACATACACAAACACCCAATCAGCTTCTTACTTCCACTTGTTCAAATAAGCTTTGACAATAAAACGTGGAAGCTGATTGGTTACTATGCACAGCTGCACCAGATTCTGTGTGCACCCACCAGTTTTAGTAAATCCCCCCCCCCCCCCATTGCATATATATAAAATTATATATGCAAATTGGACCTTCTCTATTTGCTACTTACTTATGCAGTCTCTGCTGCCTTACCCCCAAAAGTATATTAATTAAAAGATGTAATTACTCAAATTAATTGGAAGATGTTATTTTTCATACAAATTGTTTCATTCCATGCTTGGACACGCATTAGCATGCCTCTTAATCTGCTGAAATATGCAACAATTTATTTATGTCTTCATACTATCTGTATCATATACTCATATTGCCCTATCTGCACTTGCGTGATAATAACCAGGCTACGCATATTAACACAAAATTAAACCTAACAAAAAAAAAAGGAATACATAAAAAAGCGCTGACAGGTAGGATTTCTAGAACATAAGATGACATCAGAGACCATTTTCTCTGTCATTAGCCCTTCTTCCTGCCTGTCGGTGAACGCTGAGCCGATCTGCGCCCCGGCGGTGTGACTCCTATGCACATGCGAGAGAGTGAGATTATCGCGGCCCGGCAAACCAAGCAGCTGCTTCCCAGTCAAAGTTCTTCCTCACATCGCCAACTCCCTGTTTTGTCTACTTATAAACATTGTTACCATGTTTTCAAATGGGCCTGCGTACTTGGCAGCTATGTCATTGATGGGTAGGGTTTTGTCTACATTCATTTGTCACTTCTTCCTATGACTTTTGTAATATTTCAATAAAAATGGATTGAAAGTGAGAAGTCGGAACCTGGAATGGAACACCGGAGGAAGATGGAAGCACCTGTGACTGACGGGAATGCTAACTGCACTGCACTGGAGGGGATCACTAGCCAGCTAAGTCTGTTATAGCGTGTTAATATCCTCTGCATACTAGCATCCTCCTGGGGCCAATTTAAAACATTTTTTTTTGTGGAAGTTTAGTTCTGCTTTTAAGTGCCACTAATAAATGGTATATTCCATGCTGTTCATACTCACTCAGTCACTATGAGATTCCTTTTCTGTATTCTGCAAAAAACCTGGTTGATCCTTCTGTTCTCCATCTCCCTCTTCTGTTTATGTCAGTGTTTTTCAACTCCAGTCCTCAAGGCACACCAACAGGTCATGTTTTCAGGATTTCCCTCAGATGAAACAGCTGTGGTAATTACTAAGGCAATGAAACTGATCAAGTCACCTGGGCAAACTCATGGAAATCCTGAAAACATGACCTGTTGGTGTGCCTTGAGGACTGGAGTTGAAAAACACTGGTTTATGTCAACACTGCAGTTGGGGCAGAGGCGGTTCTAGGCTTTGTGAGGCCTTAGGCAAAACCTAGACACGAGGCCCCACTCACCGCCCATAATGGGAAGAATAAATCAAGCGATAAAAAAATAACTTTATAAATTGCATATATTAAGAGCTTTAGGCTCCTTTTACATGAGTGGAGCCCGTTTTGATGGGCTCCGCTGCTCAGCGGGGATCCATCCGTTTATCCCCGCTGAGCCGACGGATGACAGGACCGTCTCTGCACTCCGTGCAGAAATGGACCTGTCACAGCTCCATTATCCTCTATGGAGGATCGGATGAACACAGACCGTGTGTCCCTGTTCATCCAATCCGTCAGGCGGATGGAGAATAGGGTTTCCATCCGTCTGTATTTAGTGGATCGGAGCGGATTGGATGTCAGTGGACATGTCACCGTTGACATCCGTCGCTCCACAGAGTACAATGGCGCGTCTGTTCAGCTCCGCCTGAAAAACTGACAGGCGGACTTGAACGATCCGCTGGTGTGAAAGGACCCTTAAGTGCTGGTGTCAGTATCAAATCAGACGGTTGCGAGGCCCCTGTGGGGCCTTAGGCGACTGCCTAATTTGCCTAATTAGAAAGCCGTTCTGAGTTGGGGATTTTGCAGAGCAGTGTTGCCATCCCTGCAAATGCTCAGTTTTCAGTGAGTTCCTATGCTGAGCATTTCCTCCCTATCACATCTGAGCAGCCCATGTGTCTAGAGTCACACATGTGGGCGTATACACAATGACGGCTCACTCCCTCCCTCCTCCTCCTCCATGCCCACTAACCAGGTAAACACAATGGGGGATATTACATGTAGATTAATGGAGGCTTCATCTCCCTCTTATTCTAAGACACAGGCTGGAGGGGCGTGACACAGCCTGTGACTGTCAGAAATCTGCCCACACCATGTTATTGCCAAACATAATAAAGATTTGATTTTAAATATATATTTGTATGACAATTTAAACAGTTTATTGATATTAATCATTTATTTTTACTTTGTATTCCAAAGGCTTTTTTTTTTTATGTTGATCATGTGACCAGCAGCAGAGGACTAGAAGCTCCTCCTGCTTATGTTTCCCTGCAGACAGGCTGGGAGAGAGCTGGGTCATGTGAAAGCTGGATATCTATTAGGAAAAAAAGGTATTTAGATGTTTTGTTTATTAGAATAATTACAGTGCCATCAACCACATACAGAAATAGAAGGGACAACATAAATGATTAAACAGTGTGTGTTTCGTATCACTTTAAGTGAGCACGCTGTTTACAGTTTGGACCGGTAGCATGGTTAACAAAATGGTAGCTGGGTTGTTTCCTTTACTTTTATCTGATGATCCTACCAGTAACACACTTCCTGTCCTGGGGTGACAACGCTCACTTACTGTACTTTAGGTCTGAAGGAGCAGCCTGTACTCTGCCTTTGGTATAACTCTTCCTGGTATATTTTATAATATTACAATACTAGAATACTGTGTGTTTGACAGTGAATATCTGACGTTTGCTGGGGCAACTCCATCCCTCCTTCTCTCCTTCAACACTTATCTAACTCTCCTAGTTTAATCTTTGCATCATATTCCTCTTAGTCACTCCTACATACCAAATACCAGAGATGTTTCTGTTTCTTTAAACTCTGCGGTTCATTGCCTTTTGTGTATAACGAATATCTTACCCATGTTGTGAGAGTTATGTAACCACTATTTGTTATCTTCATGACTTCTCTGAAATAAAAAGATATTAAACAAAACAAAAAAAAAAAAATGAAGGAGCAGCCACCCAAGGACATGCAGGAACCCTTCTTTCGCTCTTTATCTGCATATCATAGGGAATGTGTTTTGTTTACAGAGAGTCCAGAACAATGTAACTGATAACAATCGACTTAGGCAAAGAGCACAGGGAGTTACAAGATCACAAGACTTTTGGCAGGGTCAATAGGGCTTTTTTTTTGCATTATAAAAGCAGATATAACAATACAACTCCAGGAAAGATGTAACCGGCAACTCCAGAATTCCAGGAAAATCTTTATTTGGTACATAAAGGTCCGGATTAAAAACCACTGACGCGTTTCGGCATACAGTTCGCAGCACAGGATGCTCTGAACAAGGTTGTATGCCGGAACGCATCAGTGTTTTTAATCCTGACCTTTATGTAGCAAATAAAGATTTTCATGGAATTGTGGAGTTGCCGGCTACATCTTTCTTGGAGTTGCATTTTCAATGGCGGGAGGTCATTAGAGCCAGAGCGAATCAAAAAATAGAAAGTGGCAAAAAAGGCGCTTTCTATTTTTTGATTCACTTTTAACCCTTTCTGGGTTTGGTTTGGCCGCAGCCAAGTCACATTACTTTATTTTATATATTTCATTCGTCTACTTTCACTCCATTGACATCACCAATAAGATTTGTCTTATTTTATATTAGCACCAAATACTTGAAATTTGCACCAAGCACTTTTTGGGCGTCTTTTGCCATTTTTTTCTTAAAACATTAGAGCCAGAGCACCCAGTGAAGGACTCCACCGTAAAGGCCTGCACACATGGTACAATTATCGGCCAAAAATTGTCCTACGTCAGCCTGTCGTCCTATTATCTGACCATTAGTACGCTCCATTCGACAGCTGGTTTTCAATTATCGTCCAACAAAAGTTGTATGAGCAAACTAGAAAACTTTTGTCCGCCGACAAAGCATCGTCCGATTTTTGGCTCTTCTGTACAGAAGTTGGACTAACAAAAGTTGAAAGTACAAACACGCATGTTCGGAACCCAGGAACGACCCGGAAGTGTTCGGTCGTGTAAACCTGCGTTCATAATTCACAATTTACATTCAATGTATTTCCTCTTTATACGCTCGTAGCACGTCACTACATTCGCCTTTGTCGAACAATAACTTTACTACCGTCAGTACGCTAGCCAAATCACGGGCAGCCGATTTTGGGAAAAGTTGGACGTGCAGTCGTACGATAATCGCATCGTGGTTACGAGGCTTTAATCTATGAGGTGGGTTCCCTGTTGTAAGCGCTGTCTTTGTGTTTTGCTTTCCTATTTAGATATAACAATACACTTTCAAAAGCTTAAAGGGTAACTTTACTTTCATGGGAAAAATATAGCGCATGGAAAAAAATAATGTAGCATATATAGTTGGGACACAAGCCATGTTGTAAATTAATATTATTAAAACTGACCTTTAATTTTCAATCTACAACTGCTGTCATTTAAAGTAAAATTTAATGCAATATGGCAACCCGGATGCATTGGTGTACAGAACACCACCCAGAAATACCATTCACTGCTGTGATTGGCTCACTGGTTTTCCCAGAAATCTCTCCCAGAAGTCAGATTTTAGGAGTCCTCTGTAAATCCATTTTTGATGGGATGCTTCTACCATGCAGCTTTCCTATTAAAGCACTGCAAGTGCATCAGCTGAATAATAATGAACACGTCCCTCCCATTCGGAATCAGTATCCAAAAGAAATAAAAAAAAATAGTATGTGTAATGGACCCAAAGGAAGCAAATAGAAGTCCATTGTTGGGGTTTATATACGGTTTAAGCTCCTAGGGAGGCACGGTCATGTGAATGGTTCTAACAGTTTTGTAGAACGATGCATAGTATGCCATTGCTAGAGAACAGGTGGTCTTCAAACTTTGTAGACAAAAGGGCCAGTTTACAGTCCTTCAGGCTTTGGGGGGGGGGGGGGGGGGGC
>BLSH010001569.1:466222-478601 GCA_018402905.1 Glandirana rugosa
CCCCCCTCCACAGTGTCACCTCTGTACCCCCCCTCCTCCACCTCAGCCACCTCTGTAACCCCCTCCTCCACCACAGCCACCTCTGTACCCCCCTCCTCCACCACAGCCACGATAGCCCAGGCACTCTGCATCCTGCGCTGGCACTGCTGGCTGATTGGCTTTTCTACTGCTATCTCCCTCACTGACACCAGCACTGAGATAGGGAGAACACTGACACCGCACTTTAAAGCTCTTAATATATGCAATTAGTTAATTTTCTTATCGTATGAATTATTTTTCCCATTATGGGCGTAAGTGGGGCCTCATGTTTAAGTTTTGCCTAAGGCCTCACAAAGTCTAGAGCCGCCTCTGCCTCCTAGCTTCACTTCATTCAAGAGCTGAAGCCCTTGACAGTCTTTTCTTTATTCAACATTTCCAGGAATGTTGGATGCTGGTGTCCTCCACTACAATCTGTGGTTCCTTCCTCTGACCCGTACATCACTGCTGAGCTCTGCAGTCCTTTTGTCAACAGTCTGGTGATCTAGGACAGTGGTTCTCAACCCTGTCCTCAAGTACCCCCACCAACAGGCCTTGTTTTGGGAATTTCTCTTAGACAAAATAGCTGTCCAAAATACCAAGCCATTGACTCTGATTTAAAGCACCTTTGCAAAATAAAGGAAAACCTGCAAATATGGCTTGTTGGGGGTACTTGAGGACAGGGTTGAGAACCACTGATCTAGGAGTCCCACTTCCTTGCCTGTTTTATTCAAAAATGAACCACTGCAGACTTCCTGTTGTTTCTCACATACAGAATGCCTGGTGTGACAAAGTAGAGTAAGCACGGATTTGCTTAGGCAAAACACACAGTTTGTAAGTACAGGCGGTCCCCGGGTTACAAACAAGATGGGGTCTGTAGGTTTGTTCTTAAGTTGAATTTGTTTGTAAGTGGGAACAGGTACATTTTTTAAGTGTAGCTTCAGCCAAAAAAAACGATTTTTAAGCTTTTTGGATAGCATAGGGAAGGGGTAACACCACTGTAATGTTTGATTTGTTGTCTATGTTTCTGTTCAGAAGATTTCTCCTCACTTCCTGTCCCAATGATAATTGGATTTTGAAAATTTAGGGTTGTTGTGGAAACAAACCTTGGTGATAAAGCAACAGTGGAGACCCCTTTTACTCATAATAATTCTTACAGGAGTGAATTTCCCTTCCTAGGGGTAGATTTCCTCTCACTTCCTGTTGTCTACCTCCGTTTGTAAGTAGGAGTTGTTCGTAAGTCGGATGTTTGTAACTAGGGGACCGCCTGTAGCTTGCTTGCACAAAAGGTAACGATGAACAATCTGTTTGTTGAGTAAAGACCCATACACACGGGCTGAATGTTGGGCGACATCACCTGGTTCAATAAAAACCGTCCAACATACAGCCCGTGTGTATGGCAGCCGGTCGGCTACTGTCGGACGTGCATGCTGAAAAACCAGCACCCGACCGGCTCCCGATTAATGCTCTCAGCCAATGGCTGAGAGTGCTGACCAGAGTGGTCTGGCAGGAGGGCCGTCCCCTGTCAGAACACAATAGCTCAGGGGGGGAGATCGCTGTAACATCAGATTGTTGGTACAGAGGCTCTGACCGGAGCTGGGTTGAATGAAAAAAAAACTCATGGCGTGTAGTAAGCTTAAGAGAGCTAACTTGAGGTTAGGTGGGGAAAATGTTTAACACAAACCAGGAGGGAAAAAGCACAGGAATGGTTGAAATGATAAAACACTAAACTGTAACACATAAATAATCCACATATGAGCGTTATGACAGATTTATCTTTTTAGAAAACATACATAAATGTAAAAGAGCTGCACTAGGAATTATTTTACAAACATAAAAAATATGAAAATATAAAAAAGTGAATAGTCCCAAGTGCAAATAAATAGATAGATAGTCCTTAATAAAAAGGAAGTGTGATATTCTTTTTGCCACAAATCGCAAGTGAGGCACATCAAACCCCCTTCACCATAGAGGCCGGCCACCAACATATGGATGAAATGAACACTTACCATATAGCCAGGAACCCCTAATAAGAGGCAGGTCTGGCAAGCTTTTGGGAACTCCCCTTTAAATCCACGTTCCGGTATGCAGACTTGAAGGAGGGGTAGGTAAAGCTTTAAAGTGGATGTAAACCCGAAAAAAAAAAAAATGTAATTAACCTCCCTGGCGGTATGATTATGTCAGGAATTTTGTTCCAAAAGCGGTACCATTTTTTTGCATGGAAATTTGGTGTTATGTATTGTAGGCCTGCAATTCTTAGGAATAACTCACTTAAATCTGTCCAAACAACAGTCTAGTAGACATCCCGGGTATGAAAAAGTTTGAAAAATGAAATCATAAATTATAATATAATAAATATCTAAAAATAATTATCAAAAATAATAATATAATAGTAATAACATTTATTCAATAATGTAATCAAACCAAAAACGCAGAAATTTGCTCAGTTGCAGAATTGTCGCTGTCGTCACTTTCAGTTTCTGATGATAAATTTCCTCAAAAATCAGTATCACTCAATTCTGCAAATGATTCTTATTTACTATCGCTGTTTTCTAGCTGATCAAAAACCACTTTTGACGTAAAGGGACGCTTTTTGGTTGCCATGGACATTGTCATGTTTCCAGGCAGAAAGAATGACATTTATTATATAAAAGTGCATGCAGGGCTCTGGGCAAACCACTAGGGACAAAGGGGATGTGTAATGATTTCATACAGTAATGTAATCTATAAGATTACAGTGTACTGTATGTATAGTGTGTGTTTCACTTTTTGAATTTCCCGCCGGTCTCCGTCCCCGTGCGACGCGACGCTCGCAGGGAACGGAGCCCGGCACACAGAGGCATCGGAGCGGCGGACACAGCCCGCAGACACGGCGGGGGACATCGCTGGATCCAGGGGACAAGGTGAGTAGCGCTGCCTGGATCCAGCGATGCAAGCCCGAGTGTGGCTCGGGGTTACCGCTCTTGGTACTGAAAATCCACCCCGAGCCACACTCGGGAATACCGCCAGGGAGGTTAATAATTCTGCCTGGTAGAGTATAGCATGTTATGTCATCTGTGCCTAGTCTTGCCACAAAGCGTTAATCCAACTGTGACAAATGAGCTTATCTTTTTTCAGGAAGAGAAAGTCTGACTAACAGGGAAATACACAGTTGATCCGCCCCTTGCTCTGTGAGTGACAAGCAATTTGCTTATCTCCTTCACACAACAGAGAAAGTTTTACACTCCCCCCTCCCTCCCTCCTCAATGTCTCAGTATAGAGGTGGGTGGGGAGGCTTGTGATATCACAACTCCACCCACCAAACTCCAGCAGAAGTCTCTGCAAGTCGCAATGAAATTGGTAAAAAATAATGTAGTAACACTTTTCATAACTGTTGCGACACGAGTCGCTGTGATATGAACGGTTCCATTGCCAGCAATAGGGTGCAACTTGTCATGCGATTTTGAACTGTCAAATCGTATGACAAGTCGGGCCGGTGTGAGTAGGGCTTAACAGGACTTGGTCTATAATGTTGAAGATGTCTTTCTACTCATTAAAGGTGCTTTGACAATTCTTACAGCTGTGGAAGTTACTGTACATGAGTAGTAAAATGTTTCAACATTATAGAACAAATCCAGCTGAATGTGACCCCCTACTACTACATATTTTGGCTAAATAGCATTAGAGGCTCACTGATAAGTTTTACTTGTTCCCTGTGATTGCTAGGAAGTCAGTATTTTGGCTCAAAGCCTCTTGGTGATATACAATGGTGCTCATAAGATTACATACCCTGGCAGAATTTATGATTTCTTGGCCATTTTTCAGAGAATATGATTGGCTGTGTTTGGCTAAAGCCATTTATTATCAATCAACCGTGTTTACTCTTTTTATATCATAATGACAACAGAAACTACCCAAATGCCCCTGATCAAAAGTTTAGGTGATTTTGGCCGGATAACATGCAAACAAGACACAAATGGGTTTGAATGGCTATTAAAGGTAACCATCCTCACCTGTGATCTGTGTGCTTGTAATTAGTGTGTGTGTGTGTGTGTGTGTATAAAAGGTCAATGAGTTTCTGGACTCCTGACTGACCCTTGCATCTTTCATCCAGTGCTGCACTGACGTTTCCGGATTCTGAGTCATGGGGAAAGCAAAAGAATTGTCAAAGGATCTGCAGGAAAAGGTATTTGAACTGTATAAAACAGGAAAGGGATATAAAAAGATATCCAAGGAATTCAGAATGTCAATCAGCAGTGTTCAAACTTTAATCAAGAAGTAGAAAATGAGGGGTTCTGTTGAAACCAAACCACGATCAGGTAGACCAACTAAAATTTCAGCCACAACTGGCAGGAAATTTGTTTGGGATGCAAAGAAAAACCCACAAATAACTTCAGGTGAAATACAGGACTCTCTGATAACATGTGGTGTGGCTGTTTGAAGATGCACAATAAGGAGGCACTTGAAGAAAGATGGGCTGCATGGTCGAGTCGCCAAAAGAAAGCCATTATTATGCAAATACCACAAACTATCCAGCTTACAATACGCCAAACAGCACAGAGACAAGCCTCAAACCTTCTGCCACAAAGTCATTTGGAGTGATGAGACCAAAATTTTGGCCACACCCATAAACGTTACATTTGGAGAGGAGTCAACAAGGCCTGTGATGAAAGGTACACCATTCCTACCATGTTTGGAGGTGGATCGCTGATGTTTTGGGGATGTGTGAGCTACAGGAAATTTGGTCAAAATTGATGGCAAGATGAATGCAGTATGTTATCACAAAAATACATTTGCATTCATCAGCCAGGAAGCTGCGCATGGGACGTACTTGGACATTCCAACATGACAATGATCCAAAACACAAGGCCAAGTCGACCTGTCATTGACTACAGCAGAATAAAGTGAAGGTTCTGGAGTGGCCACCTCAGTCTCCTAACCTCAATATCATTGAGCCACTCTGGGGAGATCTCAAACCTGCAGTTCATGCAAGAAAGCCCAAGAATTTCCAGGAACTGCAGGCTTTTTGCCAAGCTTTACCATCTGAGAGGATAATGAGCCTCATCCACAAATACCACAAAAGACTTCAAGCTGTCATTGATGTTAAAGGGGGCAATACACAGTATTAAGAACTGGGGTATGTAAACTTTTGATTGGGGCCATTTGGGTAGTTTCTGTTGTCATTATGATTTAAAAAGAGTAAACACAGTTGACTAATAATACATGGCTTCAGCCAAACACTAACCATGAGTGAGAGAAATGTTTTTGTGTTATCATTCATATTTTCTGAAAAATGGCAGGGAAATCATAAATTCTGCCAGGGTATGTAAACTTATGAGCACAACTGTACTGTAAAGGCATCACATGCAGTGGCAGCCATTTTTTTTTGGGGGGGCGGCAAACAACCCCCCGTTGGTCGGTGGCATCAGCACCCCCCTGCCCTTACCACAGCAGGCCCCAGTAGGCGGGTTGCGGGCTCGGGCAGGCAGTAGCAGGCTCCGGTGGAAGTGGAGGGCTTCGGCGGGCTCCGGTGGCTGCAGGCTAAGGTGGCAGCGGGCTTCTATGGGCGGCAGGCGACTCCTCCCTTCTTCTCCTAGGAGTCCAATAGGATAGCCTGTCCTTTCAGCCAATCGGGTGACGGGTATCAGACCTGCTTCCGGATTGGCCGTGAGAGGGATCAGAGTTGCAACGGCGAATTTTCATTCGCTGTTGCAACACACCTTGGTGAGCTCCGGACGCAATGCTCTGCACCCCGAGCCCACCCTATTTTGAAACCTATCAGCGCCTCTGACTCTAATCAGTGCTTCAAAAAACACCCCTGCCCATCCCCATCATAGGAATTAATGCGCCCGGCTTACTGAAAGGGGCTGGGCGCATGGATAGGGAGGGCAGTGGGGCATGGACGGAGGGGGGGGGGGGCGGCCGTGTGCCCACAATGGACAGGCCGCCCCTGCTCACATGCCTACAGTGAGGCACAGAAGGTGTTAGGGGCCCAGGCAAAGCATGAGCTTACTAGTTGTAGACAATTGACCACAGGAGGGCCCCAGTGATGTGCTGTCACCTGTTACTGCATCCCAGAGGCTGCTTGGTAAGGTTAGCATCACTACAAGTAGATGTTAATAAGTGTGTTCCATGCAGCAGCTGCAAGAGATGTTACATGGCATTGTCTGATTAATCAACTGACCTGATAACCTTATGCTAGTAGTACAAAAATAAGGATTAGTCGGCTCCATGTATCTTTGGAACGGATTACACAGAGGCTGCGACACCTTAGGTTTATGTATTCTGCTCTGATAATTGTTTGCTCTGATTTTATCAATCCTTATTAATGAGAGTTCGATTCTTCCAGGAACTCTGTGTAGCAATCTTTTATGGCCTAACAGAGAAAGTTTGTCAGAATCTACATCTTGCAAGATATTTCAGCTCCTGCTGCTACTCAAATATATATATACACTGTACATATACACAAAATCTGGTACAGCCCTGAAAAGTAAATCAGCTTCTAGGTTTTTTGTCAAAGCTTAACTACTTCCCGACCGCCCGCCGTCAAATGACGGCGACAAAGTGGCTTGATATCACGAATCGCCGTCACCTGACGGCGGGCGCGGGAGTGAGTGTTGTGGGCGCGTGCTCACTGTGTAGCGGGGGAGCCAATCAGCGGTGCGGCCGGACTCTATGTCCGCCGGCCACCTGCGATTGCTCTTCCGCCGTGACAGAACGTATGTAAACACACGGATCTCCGTTCTGACAGAGGAGAGGAGTGTGATCCTCTGTTCCCTGTATATGGGAGCAGAGATCGCTCTCCTCCCCCATTCATCCCAGCCCCCACATAGTTAGTAACACCTCCCAGGGAACACACTTAACCCTTTGATCGCCTAGTACTAACCCCTTCCCTGCCAGTGACATTTACACAGTAATCAGTGCATTTTCATAGCACCGATCGCTGTATCAATGCCAATGGTCGCAAAAAAGTGTCAAAAGTGTCAGACATGTCCGCTGCAATGTCGCAGTACCAATGAAAATCGCAGATCGTCGCCATTATTAGTAAAAGAAAAAAAAACCCATAAATGAATTCTCATTGTTCGTAAATGCGGCAACTTTTGCACAAACCAATCAATATACGCCGATTGCAATTTTTTTTTACCCAAAATCTCTCTCTCTCTCGTTCCCTCCCACTCCAAAGACATGCTGGTAGGTAAATTAGATCCTGTCTAAATTGTCCCTAGTATATGTATGAATGTGAGTTAGGGACCTTAGACTGTAAGCTCCTTGAGGGTAGGGACTGATCTGAATGTACAATATATATATATATGTAACGCGCTGCGTAAAATGACAGCGCTATATAAGTACCTGAAATAAATAAATAAAAATAAATATATATGTGTATATATATATATATATATATATATATATATATATATATATAAATGAGCTGGGGATAGGTTGCAGGTACAAAATCTCATTGTGGTTAGCACATTTTTAGGCTCAGATACCAGTCCAGTGGTGTGTTTATTGGTGCCGTTTACAAGTCTATATATAGGTGCTGTACAGTGTTCCACAAAATAAACAGTGCAAAAATGGCAGCTTGCCCAGACACAACAGGGTTGATTTACTAAAGGCAAATGGATTGTGCACTTTGCAAAGTTGCCCCAGAGCTTAAAGTGGTTGTTAAGCCACTAACTGATCATGATATCATCCCCTCTGTCACATAAAAAGCTGTGTCCTAGTGCCTGTGCTTTATTTTAAAAAAATTAGATTTCTACCAGTTTTAACAATGTCTTCCAGCGATCACATGACTCCAGGCTCTCTGTTCTCCCCGTCTGATATCTCCAGCGGGTGGGGCCGAGATTCCCCTGCTGATGTCAGCCAGGGAGGTGAGGAGGAGCGGAGCAGACAGCCTGGAGTCATGTGATCGCTGGACGACACTGTTACAACAGGTAGAAATCGCTAATCACAGGCACGGAGACATTTCCCAGTCCGCAGCTGCACAGATCGGGAAATGTCTCACTCAAACATATGTGACGAGTGAAAATGCTCCGAAACACCTCCCCTCCCCCCCCTCGCTAAAAAAACGAAAACAAGAATGCATGTGGGAATGCGAGTTCCCCCTATGCAGAGATGTGAACGGAGCTTGACAGCTGAGCGTTTCTGTCCACTCTCTCCTATATACTTGTATAAAGATGGCCATACACTATGTAATCTGATTGTATATTGTGTATTTAGTGAGAGGGGTGATCACTGATTGATTGCATTTCATTTAAAAAAACGTGCATCTGGGAATGGGTAGGTAGGTAGGAGGGTGGATGATGCAGGGGGTGTGCTAATGAGGTCAGCTGGTCAACTCCTTCCTGTGTCACGACCTAAAGTCTGTTCAGGAAGTAAGGTAGAAGCAATGGATAACGTTGGAAACATGGATGAGGACAGTGAAGTAAGTGTCTGCAGATTTATTGGAAAGCTTTGATATTTTTGCAAAAAAAAGTACATGAATGCTATATTGGTACATGGGGGAGCTGCAATTTAGAAAGAAAAAAAAAAAAGGAGAATGAAGGTGAACTTGATCCTTAAAGTTTACATGCCATTTTCATTGGTTCTGAGCTCTTGCTTCCAAATGGGCGCCAACAATTTTGCTGAGCAGATCTGTGAGAGGTTTTTATCTAAATTGGCTCTGTGGAGGCCTTCTTTGTGCAGTTGTGTTAGGGTAAGGACATGTTCGGTTCAGAAATAATGTATGGCTCCTGGCATTGAAAAGGTCACCCAACACAAATCCAACACAAGTGTAGCTTTATTGTTCCAGACAGGCAAACACAAAGCCCCACCTGGGACCTCCTCTTATGATGATTTTCACCAAAAACTAGGCTTCATCATAGAATGTCTACGATTAAGCCCAGTTGTGGGTGAAATATGTCAGAAGGAGGGCCCATTAACAATAAAGCTACACTTTTGTTGGATTTTAGTGGAGTGCTGCCAACTTTCTTACTTTTGGATGTACTGGAAGTTTTGGGCACAGGATAAACCTGTGCTCAGCTTTTTCTGCTCAGTTAGCCACCCAAGTGATCAACTTGAGAAAAGCAAACTTTTTCTATACTGAGGAAAGCTTGTTAGAGAAGGAACAAAATTTCTAAAGCTAAACAGTCCACGATGAATTCTGATTGGTTGGTAAGCATTTCTGCACCTGTCACTACCTTTTATTAAAGCAAAATTTAAAGGGGGAGATTTACTAAAAGTGGAGAGTGCAGAATCTGGTGTAGCTCTTCAAAGAGCTTCATCAGCTTCCAGGTTTTATTGTCAAAGCTTAAAGTGATTGTAAAGTCTCAAGGTTTTTTACCTTAAAGCGGAGTCCCGGCTGAAATATGACTTATAAGATAAAAATACCCCCAGAACACTCATGCCTCGTGAAATGTAACAAAGGTATGCTGTAAACTACACCCAGGTTTCTATTTGTGCAGCATTGTTTTCTTACTTTGTGAATTTCCTGCACAGCGCGGCCATCTCCAGTGTGGGCATCTGAAGCTGCAGTGTCCTTCCTCCTGGATTCCCTGCATGCTGGCTACCCAGCATGGACCTGCCGATCTCGCGCATGTGCAGTGCGGTGCAATCTTGGTCAACTTGACATGGCACAGCTCCAGTAACATTTAATATTGGCTTCTATGGGAAACCTTGGTCAGCTTGACATGGCACTTAAGCAGTGCCATGTCAAGCTGACCAAGATTTCCCATAGAAGCCAATGTTAAATGTTATGGGAACAGTGCCATGTCAAGCTGACCAAGATCTCCCAGGAGCCAATGGAAATCTGGAAATTATGTACGGCCCTGCGGCCCCTAAAGGAGGAAGTGAATTTAGATATAGGCATAAATCATGTAAGTGAACAGATAAACTGCCAATTCATTTTAAGGATGCATATTAGTGCTGCATGGTGAGGAGTGAAAACTGTGGATGAAACTCAGCTTTAATGCATACTATGCATTAAGGTGAAAAACCTTCTTTGCTGCAGCCCCCCCCCCCCAAGACCCCCTTTTTTTGATCTGATCTACTGATGTGCACAGGACCAGCGGCCCCAGCCGCTATCTCTCTCCTCATTGGATGGATTGATAACAGCAGGTGCCATTGGCTCCCGCTGCTGTCAATGAAATCCAGTAACACGGGAGCGAGGGGCAGGGCCGAGTCCCGCTGTGTGTGTCAATGGCACCTGTTGAAGGGAAGAAGCCAGGAGCACCGGCAGGGCACCCCAGAAGGAGGAGGATCGGGGCTGCTCTGTGCAAAACCCTTGCATGGAGCAGATAAGTATAACATGTTTGTTATTTTTATTTTTTTGAAAAGCGAACCTGGAAATGCAATTATTTTAGTAAATATAAACTGCTAAATACCCTTTCTCATCAGCAGAATATAGCAGTCTTGTGACTTCTATCAGTGTCTGGTTAAAGCTTGTAGGAGGAGTTTTCATTCTCTGACTGTCCTATGAGGCTGCAGGACCCCTGACCCTCTGTCTGGACAATGCTGATTTGCCCTGTGCTGATCACATGTACCCTCCTCCAAAAAAAAAAGTCTCCTAGAGCTCTGTTTTATCAGCAGATGGATTTGGGACAGTAAAAGAAGGGAAGAAGACAGGATCAAACAGCCTTTTTACACAATGCAGATGATTAACCCATTAGGTTTTACAGTGAGTATAACAAGCATGTGTTTCTGCATATACAAACTGATTTTACTGTTGCAGGTTTAGTAACACTTTCATTGAACAAGCTGAAATTAGAAGCTGATTGGCTACCAAGCACAGCTATTTTTCCAAAAATAGCATTGCTCTATCACATAGATCATACATTTATAAACAGTGCATACATCATATTATTATCAAATTAGAGTCCAGTGAAAAATTCAAACTCAAACTCTGTTGCCCCTGGAAGATGTCCCGTTGGACAAACCATACGCAGGGCAGAGTTCAACGGTGGCGTCAGCACATCCTTGCGATATGCACTTTAATATTGTTTTGCTTTTTATGTTAAGTAATCCAGTGGCTGCGTGGGGCATGCTGTTCTGAAGTGTGACAGGCTTGAGAGGCATCCAACTGTGAGAGAGTAAGCTGGAGCCATCCATCCAGGCGGGATCTATCAATTTAATGCGCTGTTAGACCTCTTGAGATGTGGGGTCTGAATGTTTGGTAAGCTGCTTTATTTGTATAAGGTGGCTGGGGCACATTTGGTGTAAAGAGTTTGTATTCACTGTGGACTATCTGAGTTTGAATTTTTCACTTGAATCTAATTTAATAATATTATGATTTATGCACTCTTTATGAATTTATGATTTATGTGATAGCGCAACACTATTTTAGGAAACAATTAAAGTTGGAGATTTGATGTGTGAACATCAGTGAGTGCTGCAGTCACAATCAATTTAGATATACATTTTTTAAATATTTGTTATTGCACTTATATCTGTTATTGCACAGATCTGGTTATTTTCTAGTGTGGGTTACCTTTGTATTTTAACATGCACAACTGCACTAGATTCTGAGTGCTCCAGTTTTAGTAAATCTCCCCCAATGTGTTCTGTATTATCACAGCCCGAATTGGTAAACGCACAACAGACACCTCTGCTTACCTTACCAGGTGCTCCCGTATTCACTTATTTCCTGGGTCTGCCATTCTGGACCCTAACCCTGCTGATTCATGCCTCTTCAAATAGATATTCCATGTAGATAAAGTCGGCAACCAGATGAGGATGAATAAAATTTCTCTTTATTTTGTCCATACATGTTCCAAAACAGTCAACACTAACGTATTTTAGCCTATAAAGGCCTTACTCATGGCAACCATGAGTAAGGCCCTTGAAAGGCTGAAACGTATTAGCGTTGGCTCTGTTTGGAACATGTGTACTCCTTAGACAAAATAAAGAGAAATTGTATTCATCCTCACCTGGTCTCGACTTTATCTACATGAAAGGACTTGTGTTGCAGGGTGGGGGCTGCAAGTCAGGCACGGTGAGTGGAAAGAGAGCTCTTGCTGGCCAGGGCCGGTGCTACCACTAAGTGAACTAGGCAGCCAAATAGGTCAGTTCTGTGAGGGGGCAACACACATCACAGGGGGGTATAGTCTATACAGGGCAGGTAGGCAGTTTGTGCTGGATGGGGGTATAGGGTTAAATGGAGGTAGTGTATTCAGGAAGGGTGGTGTAGGGTTAAAGGGGGGCAGTGTGTGCAGGAAGGGGGCAGTGTGTACAGGAAGTGGGGTGTAGGATTAAAGAGGGGCAGTATGTATAGGAAGGGAGTGTAGCATTAAAGAAGGGCAGTGTGTGCGGGAAGGGAGTGTAGCGTTAAAGGGGGCAGTGTGTGCGGGAAGGGGGTGTAGCGTTAAATAGGGAATAACTTGCGATGTGGGGGAAGGGCGTGTGTGAC
>BLSH010001569.1:478643-518319 GCA_018402905.1 Glandirana rugosa
AATAAGGGCAGTGTGTGCAGGAAGGGGGTGTAGCGTTAAAGGGGACAGTGTGTGCGGGAAGGGGGTGTAGCGTTAAAGGGGGGCAGTGTGTGCAGGAAGGGGGTGTAACATTAAAGGGGGGCAGTGTGTGCGGGAAGGGGGTGTAGTGTTAAATAAGGGCAGTGTGTGCAGGAAGGTGGTGTAGTTTTAAAGGGGGGCAGTGTGTGCGGGAGGGGGTGTAGCGTTAAATAAGGGCAGTGTGTACAGGAAGGGGGGTGTAGGGTTAAAGGGGGGCAGTGTATTCAGGGAGGGTAGTGTAGGGTTAAAGGAGGACAGTGTATACAGGAAGAAAGAGGGGGGTACAATTTTTTTTTTGGGGAGGGGGGGTGCAAGTAGCTGGTCTTGCCTAGGGCATCATTCCTTAACATCATGGAGCATGTCCTGCACTACTCGTCACACTCATCCACTAGGTAAGCCTCTGTCCATGGCTTTCTACTACTTTTTCAACTCACCTTGTGGCATCTAGGTTTTGTCTGAGGGGTATCTCTGTGTCAGTGATGCATAGCTCTTGCTGACACAGTTTTATCTTTCTTCCTTCACATTCTTTTCCCTTGCACTGGTTTACTTGGCTCACCTTTCTTATTCCTATCCCATGACACTTTCCATTTGTGGTTCCATTTCCCCTTTGGGTTGCAGGTTCCTCATTACTCTTTGCACTTTCCTTCACTGTTGGCAATTAATGACACTCTCCCCATTCTACCATAGTCTTACCTATATGCTCTCACTGGGTAATATCCCAATATACAATATTGAACCTCTTATGTTTTGACAATATTATAGGTCACTTTGGGGCAAGATTGTCTTTCCTATGCCTTGTACCTTGGCAAATATTACACCTTCCTTTATGGCCTACACCTACCTGTGCGCCCCCTGGAGTGGACGGAATATCCCCACCTCGGTCCCGGGGCAGACATCATGTTGGCGTTTCCCTCTCTTTAGCTGGGATACATTTTCATAAGTCTACAATGTAAGTTATATACAGTACCTGCCTACTTTTTTTCCCTTAATCTATAAGGAAGCTGACTAACATAGGATCTTTTTTCATGTCTACAGTTAAAAAATACAGCATTGTACTCCTGATGAGTGGCTATAGCGCCACGAAACGCATAGAGTCTCATCAATGCTTTCATGAAACAATTTTTGCATCACCCATCATGTTATTTATGTAATTGTACCCTGTACTGTATATTCATGAATTCCTTGACCAATTATCATGTTACCATGTCATGTTTCATCACGGTGGCCCATTGTGGCCGGATGATTGTTATTCATTGACATTGTGATCGCATACTACTGAAAGAGTTTACTCAGTGTGCAAATAAAAAATATTTTTTATACTCGACATTTTCCATACTTTATTAGTGGTACACCTCATTTAAAGTCCCATGACCAATCCCCTTCTTGTGTAGTTGCAAATGGTGGCCCAACTCAATATTGAACCCTATGGACTAAAACTGCTGTTATAGTTCATGTGTGTGTAAAGGCATGCTCCCCAATACTTTTGACAATATAGTGTATGTTTTTCCTGATTCAGAAATGCAGACTTGCTGATAAAGAGGAGTACTCCTATGTGCCCGGTGGTTGGATATATCAGTTTCATGGTGAACTGCAATTTTATAGAATTATAAAGTGATTGTGTACTGTTCTTATTTACACAGACATAGAGCTTAGCAGATTCCCTCTTTGAATAAAGAATAAAAGTTTGATTCCTCCGGGAACGGTATGTATTTTGTCAGAATTGGCCACAGCATTGACTCGCCAAGCTTCTGGCAAAGCCGAGAAATACTCTTATCTATCTTTTTTCCCTCTATGTTTTTATTTTTTCTTATTTAAACAGTGAAAAGGAAAAGAACAGGAACAGCGAGGTCTTTGTATCTAGGACATTAAGATGAAATTACTTATTCTTGACCTGCTTCTGTTATGACATACCAAATATAATGAATCTGGCCGTATTTCCTGATAATCCATTTATAAAATTCCGGCCTTGTAGAGGAGGGAAGAGCAGAGTCTGTTACATTTCATCCATCATGCTATGGATATTGGGCTGTATCATTTAACATCACAAACCCTGAAGGTAAACTGCCCTAATGCACTGAAAAAAATGTGCTGAATTATTTATTAATGAACACGATGGAAAACCAAGTCACTGACTAGTCCTCTTAAAGGAAAACTATCCTGCTTTAGGATCCTTTTTATATGTTTTTTTATTTCTTTTTTAACATTAAGGCCTCATACACACGGACGTTTTTTGACGCCGGCATTTTCTGGCGTTTTTTTGCAGCTCTCCATGTTAGTCAATGGCCCCATAAAAACGTCGGCGTTTTTGAGCTGTAGATGACGTCGGCGTTAGTGAGCTGAAACTAGAACCCACGGCCATCGCGTTCTGAGGCTGTAACTTTTTGGCATTTTTTGACGCCGACGCCACAATATGCCAACAAACGCCACCTAATATTATACCGGCGTTTTTTGACGCCGACGTTTTTAGGTTGAAAAATAGCAGAGGGATGAAAAAAACGCCTATTGACGCCGACGCTCACTAACGCTCAAAAACGCTGATGCATAACGCCAAAAAACGCCAACTTTTTTTCCTTGACGTCGGGCCCGACGTTTTGTTTATTTTTTTAGAAACGTCCGTGTGTATGAGGCCTTAGGCCTGGTTCACACATGTCCGGTGTGAATTTCCTCTCTGTTCTCACAGGGCATTTTAAAAGCAGCTGTTCAGCGGTTCAGCTGGGATTTAGATGTGGTCCAGATGCAAATCTTTGGATCCAGGGGCCACCGGCAACATTAACATTAGTTGGTTAAGGAGCGTGTCAGGAAGCCGGCCGCCTCGTCCTTAAAGCGGAGTTCAACTGACATTTGGAACTTCTGCTCATTGCTCAGGTGTCACATTTGGCACCTTTCGGGGGGAGAGGATACCTGTCTTTGACAGGTATGCTGTCCCCACTTCCGGGAGCCGAATTACATCAGCAGCTTGACTCCCTCTTCCTCCCTCCTCTGTCACCAGGCCACTGACAGAGCGCTTCGCGCATGCACGGTAGGTAGGGGCCCGGCCGTGAAGCCGAAATGCTCCACTGCCGGGTTCCCTTACCCGCAATGGCTGCGGCTGCACCCAACCAGCCAATCCGAAGATCGGCGGCGGTGCTGATATATCTGCACTCCAGGACAGGTAAGTGTCCTAACGTTAAAAGTCAGCAGCTACTGTATGTGTAGCTGCTGAATTTTATTTATCAAAGGATGATTCATCAGCTGTCAGCAGGATTCCCCACTGACAATGAAATGTAAAAAAAAAAAAAATATTGCCGGCAATAAAAAAAAAAAAGGCGTAGGGCCCCCCCCCCCCCCCAATCCTTACCAGACCCCTTTGGGTCTGGTATGGATTCTTTGGGAAACCTCACGCAAAAAATTTGAAAAATAAAACGGTGTGGGGTCCCCCCCAATCCTTACCAGGAACTTTTGCATCTGGTACAGATTTTGAGGGGAACCTCCACACCAATATTTTTTGAAAAAATGGTGTAGGTTCCCGCTCAAAATCCATACCAGACCCTTACGCGAGCATGCAGCCTGGCAGGCCAGGAATGGGAGGAACGAGCGAGAGCCTCCTCCCCTCCTGAACCATACCAGGCCACATGCCCTTCACATGGGGGGGGGGGGTGTGCTTTGGGGCATGAGTGCCCCAAAGCACCTTGTCCCTATGTTGATGGAGACAAGGGCCTCTTCCCCACAACCCTGGCCGGTTGTTGTTGGGGTTTATGGGTAGGGGGCTTATCGGACTCTGGAAACCTAAGGGTCTGGTATGAATTTTGGGGGACCCCAAGCCGTTTTTTGTTTTAATTTTGGTGTGGGGTGCCCCTTAAAATCTGTACCAGAACCGAAAGGGCTGGATTGGGGGGGGGGGGGGGACCCATATAGTTTTTTTATGGATCTAATTTGTGTTAAAAATGGATCCAATGTGCAATTTAGATGCGTTTCCATAGAAGGCAATAAGGTGAGATTTTGCATCTGCAAAGAAAACACACAGTACTCTTTTTAAATTTGCAGCAAATTTGCACTGACGCAGCACCACATATATGTGAACCCGCTTCATAGAAAGCCGGCTTGATTCACGTCATGTGAAACGGATGTGGTTCAAAACGCATCCAATTCGAATATTTTTGATCGGGTGCCTTATACGTTGATATTTCCCAGGCAAGAGCCACAGTCATGTGAAACTTAAACATTAGGGCGGTCTCCTAACTCCATGAGCCACATGAGTTCTTACTTAAGCTTTTTCATCTCATGTTCTACACACTTGTACTGATGTATGTAATGCATTCAGAGTGGCAGGCTCAGCTACCTCTGTTACCCCACTCCTAGTAACAGAATGAGGTCCCGCAAACACCTAGCATGGATCTCATACATGCTCTCAGTTAACTCTTCCCTTTCCATACCAAGTGACCAGGCAAAGATGTCCTAGTGTTCAAAGGAGATGGACAGCTAGGGAGGTAGTCTAAGCACAGACCCCCTCTCTACCAGAGAACCTGTCACCTACAAGGTATCACGCCAATGACTGGTTGCAGTTTTTCTTGTAGTTACTCATGAACCTTTGCAGTAGCGATGTTACACATACCCCTTACTGTGGTTGTAGACCCAAGTTTTTTAGTAGTATGCCTAGACCTAACGTGCATCCCTTTGGAATAACTTCAGACCAGGCTCTGAGCAGTTTAATCAACGTTTACTGTAAACTTGGCAATATACATAACATGCAATAACCATTCTGTTCCTAACTGAACCTAAGGCCTAATACACACAGGGCATTCGAAAAAACGAGCTGCAAAGTCAGGAAAAAGCAGCTGTAAAAAATGTGCTTTTAGTAGCTTTTTGCATTGGCGTTAATGCACGTTTAGCCGCGCTAGCTTTTAGCAGTGTTTCCCTGCCTCTATTCAAAATCAATGATTCCCTGTGGGAGCCCATTGATTTGAATAAAAGTCGCACCAGAAGTCGGATCATGATGATCGGACTTGTGGCATGGCTTGTGTGTGCTGAGGATCTTAAAGGTGAAAAAAAAATATGTTGTGGGGTCCCCCCCAAGATCCGTACCAGACCTTTATCCAAGTATGCAGCCCGGCAGGTCAGGAAAGGGGGGGGGGGCAAGCAAGCAAGCCCTCCCCCTCCTGAACCATACCAGGCTACATGCCCTCAACATGGGGGGTGGGTGTTTTGGGGCAGGGGGGCCTGCGCCCCCACCTCAAAGCACCTTGTTCCCATGTGGATGGGGACAAGGGCCTCTTCCCGACAACCCTGGCCGGTGGTTGTCGGGGTTTGTGGGCGGGGGCTTATCGATCCAGGCCCCCCCACCTTATGTGAGTATGGGGTACATTGCACCCCTACCCATTCACCCAAAAAAAAAGCATCAAGAATGAAAACAGTACACAGGTTTTTAACCACTTCACCTCCGGAAGAATTTCCCAGTTTAGGACCAGAGCACTTTTTGCGATTCGGCACTGTGTCGCTTTAACTGACAATTGCGCGGTCGTGTGATGTTGTACCCCAACAAAATTTTCGTCATTTTTTTCCCACAAATAGAGCTTTCTTTTGGTGGTATTTGATCACCTCTGCGTCATTTCTGATCACCGCTATAAACAAAAGAAGAGCAACCATTTTGCAAAAAAAAAAACAAATTTCTTACTTTTTGCTAAAATTCAAATCCAAAAAAAATATATAAAAAGAAAATTTTTTTCATCGGTTTTGGCCGATTTATATCCTTCCTTATATTTGTGATAAAAAAAAAAAATCGCAATCGGCGTTTATTGATTGGTTTGCGCAAAAATGGCCGCGTTTACGGATGGTGAGAATTCATGTCTGGGGTTTATATATACATATTTTTTTTTTACTAGTAATGGCAGCGATCTGCGATTTTTAGCGGTACTGCGATATTGCAGCGGTCATGTTTGACACATTTTTGGGACCAATGACATTTATTCAGCGATCAGAAATTTAAATGTCCACTGATTACTGTATAAATGCCATTGGCAGTGAAGGGGTTAACCTGCAGGGTGAGATCTAGGGGTTAACTGTGTTCCCTGGGTGTGTTCTTACTGTGGGGGGGTTGGGCTACCATGGGCATGAGAGATCTAACTGATCCCAGTGGCAGGGATCAGTAGATCTCCCATGCCCGCATTGTCTGAATGGGGAACCGCCGTGTTTACATCGGGGATCCCCGTTCTTTGCCTGTGGCCGCTCATCGCGGCTCGCCGGCGGACATCGGGTCCGCCCGAGCCGCGGTCACACTCCTCAGGAGTCCGGCGGACGCTCGCCCCCTAGTGGCCATTCGCAGATCGACGTCTTTTTACGGCGATTCGCAGCCAGCGTCCACACTGCCGCCATAAATATGCGGTAGGCAGTGTGGAACTAGTTAAAGTAATTTATTAAGGCAGCTCCGGCGTCACTTCCGATTTCTTTCCCCTCTGGCGATGTCTTCATCCTCCGGTTCTTCTCCCTCCTCTGCTGATGTCTTCTCCCCTCTCCGGTTTTTCTCCTCTCTCCGCTGATGTCTTCTCTCCTCTGTGGTTCTCCTCTCTCCGTGGTCTTCTGCTTCTGCTGGGTATCCTCTCTCCGCTGTTTTCTTCCTCTGTTCTTCCTCCGATGTTGTCTCGAAAACGCTTTCCCAGTGTAATGCTAGGTCCGCTGTGTGCCATGCTAATTATACATACAGTAGGCTACCTGCCTACATACCTTCACCTAACAACTGAACTTTTAATTCTCCCATCAGCTCATCCCTCACAGTGATTACCATTTGTATCACTTGCCCCACCCTGATAAATTGTAAGCTCTTATGAGCAGGGTCCTCTTGCATTTTAACTGTACTATCTCCCTGTATATCATAAAATGATGTGCAAACTGTTGGGGCTGTGCAAATCCTGTAAAATTATTTATATATATATACAGGTGATTACACCCCTCACATTTTTGTAAATATTTTAATCATATCTTTTCATGTGAAAACACAAGAAATTACACTTTGCTACAATGTAAAGTAGTGAGTGTACAGCTTGTATAACAGTGTAAATTTGCTGCCCCCTCAAAATAACTCAACACACAGCCATTAATGTCTAAACCGCTGGCAACAAAAGTGAGTACACCCCTAAGTGAAAATGTCCAAATTTGGCCCAATTAGCCATTTTCCCTCCCCGGTGTCATGTCACTCATTAGTGTTACAAGGTCTCAGGTGTGAATGGGGAGCAGGTGTGTTAAATGTGGTTTTATCGCTCTCACTCTCTCATACTGGTCACTGGAAGTTCAACATGGCACCTCATGGCAAAGAACTCTCTGAGAATCTGAAAAAAGGAAAATGTTGCTCTACATAAAGATGGCCTAGGCTATCAGAAGATTGCCAAGACCTTAAAACTGAGCTGCAGCACAGTGGCCAAGACCAGATAGCGGTTTAACAGGACAGATTCCACTCAGAATAGGCTGCGCCATGGCAGACCAAAGAAGTTGAGTGCACGTGCTCAGCATCATATCCAGAGGTTGTCTTTGGGAAATAGACGTATGAGTGCTGCCAGCATTGCTGCAGAGGTTGAAGGGGTGGGGGGTCAGCCTGTCAGTGCTCAGACCATATGCACACACTGCATCCAAATGGTCTGCATGGCTGTCGTCCCAAAATGATACCTCTTCTAAAGATGATGCACAAGAAAGCCCGCAAACAGTTTGCTAAGGACGAGCAGACTAAGAACATGGATTACTGGAACCATATCCTGTGGTCTGATGAGACCAAGATAAACTTATTTGGTTCAGATGGTGCCAAGCGTGTGTGGCGGCAACCAGGTGAGGAGCACAAAGACAAGTGTGTCTTGCCTACAGTCAAGCATAGTGGTGGGAGTGTCATGGTCTGGGGCTGCATAAGTGCTGTCAGCACTGGGGAGCTACAGTTCATTGAGGGAACCATGAATGCCAACATGTACTGTGACATTCTGGAGCAGAGCATGATCCCCCCTCTTTGGAGACTGGGCCACAGGGCAGTATTCCAACATGATAACGACCCCAAACCACCTCCAAGATGACCACTGCCTTGCTAAAGAAGGTGATGGTAAAAGTAATGGACTGGCCAAGCATGTCTCCAGACCTAAAACCTATTGAGCATCTGTGGGGCATCTTCAAACGGATAGTGGAGGAGCATAAGGTCTCTAACATCCACCAGCTCCGTGATGTCATCATGGAGGAGGGGCAACCTGTGAAGCTCTGGTGAACTCCATGCCCAAGAGGGTTAAGGCAGTGCTGGAAAATAATGGTGGCCACACAAAAAATTGACACTTTAGGCCCAATTTGGACATTTTCACTTAGGGGTGTATTCACTTTTGTTGCCAGCGGTTTAGACATTAATGGCTGTGTGTTGAGTTATTTTGAGGGGACAGCATACAAGCTGTACACTCACTACTTTACATTGTAGCAAAGTGTCATTTCTTCAATGTTGTCACATGAAAAGATATAATAAAATATTTACAAAAATGTGAGGGGTGTACTCACTTTTTTTTTTTTTTGTAATTCCTTTATTTTCCAAAGAAAAAATTTGAAGGATAAATGCAACTGGAAAGCCATCATCAAATACAGAATCATGGAGACAAGGTGTATATCAGAATAGAGAAACATTATACATAGTAATAGAGGGTACAGTATTCTTATATCTTGAAAAACCTAGAACAACATGTAAGTGCACTCCATGGTCTGTAACCGTAGCCTGCCGCAAAGGCGAGCAGCGTTGAGCACCCAGGTGCCTAGCTGAAAGCTGCACGTCCTACTGGTCCTCCCACCCCGACCGCCCCATCAACCGTTCTGAACCGAAAAAACCTTATTATGAAATGACCCCAGGGTTGATTAACGTCCAGGGGGAGGTAGAGACACCCGGCCCCAGCGGCCGAGGGACCCGGAGGAAGAATGCCAGATACCCCCCGCCCCACCACAGCCAGGACCTCACCCACCTCCAGGACCAGCCACCGCGGAGCGGGAGGGTGAAATAAGGCCAGGTTATCACCAGGAAACTCAACTTTTTGAATTATGAAACTACAGAACAGAGTGGAAGTATAATATAGCAGATAGATAGACAAAAAGCAAAAAGGATGTGTCACGCCGATCCAGTGGCTCAGCGCGGCATTCCGCCAGATAGGTGTCTGTATAGACAAAGTACTGCCAAGGCCGCCAGGTCTCCCGAAAGGCCTCCTCCCTGTCGTTCAGGGTGGCAGTCAGGTCTTCCATATTTCTCAGGTCATTAACCTTCGAGAACCAAAGTGCCAGAGAGGGAGGGAGCTCCGACTTCCAACAGAGAGGTATACATGCCTTAGCCGCATTCAGCAGCTGCATTGTTAAGGAAGTTTTGTACTTCTTGATGGGACGGTCTGTCAATTGTAATAAACATGCCAGTGGCTTGTCTTCCACATCAACGCCAGTCAGGTTTTTTATGGTGCGGGTCACCCCCTTCCAAAAGGGACGCAGTTTTGGACAGTCCCAAAAGATGTGGAGCATTGTGCCTTCCCCCCTTCCACATCTCCAGCACCGCTCCGAAGTCCGAGGGAAGAACCGATGCAGAACCGTTGGCACTCTGTACCATCTTGTAAGAATTTTATAACAGGATTCTTGAATCCTGGTAGCTATGGAGGATTTATGGGCAAAGTGCAGTATTTTCTCTCTCTCTGCAGAAGTCAACTGAACACCCAGATCCTCTTCCCATTGAAGAAGGAATGGTGGCTGAAAATCGGCTCGAGTCAACAAGGTATATAGTAAGGAGAGGCAGTGGCGAACGGGCTCCCCGGAGCGGCATATCGCCTCCAGTGTAGTCAACTGTCTGGAGCCTCCCGGGGTCCTCTAGGACCTCCGCAAGAAGGCCCAGAGCTGGAGACCACTGAGAAAGTCCAAGGGAGGACTGACCACCGCTGGACCCGCAACATCAGAAAGGGAACCATCAGTTTTGAGGAAGTCCGAGACATAAGTACGGTTTACTGCCCTCAGCCGCTGGAAAGCCGGATTGTGAAGGCCCGGTTCAAAATCTGGGTTGTCCAAGACCGGGATCATAGGCGATGGGTATGGGGAGACTGAGGTGTGCCTGAAGGCCTCCCTGGCAACAGCCAGGGTGCCCCCAAGAGTTGGGTGGTCCGCTATTCCACGGGGAAGTGAGGAGTGGATGCACGGCCAGCTTTTCGTGATGCCTGCTGAGTCCTCCAGCTCCACGGCAACCCAGTGGTTGGCGTCGGCATGGCAGAACCAGGCCACCAGCCTAACCAAGTGATTCGCCCTGTAATATACCCTCATGTCTGGGAGGCCAACACCTCCCCGGGCTTTGGGCAGGTGAAGAATGGCTGGATCCTGGGCTGGCGGTGGGACCTTACAAATTCACGGAATAGGACTTCAACCCTCTAGAAGAAACTGGACGGGAGCCGGATGGGTAATGCCTGCATGATGTACAACATTCTAGGGAGGACAGCCATCTTCAGGGCGCTACATCTGCCAAACCATGTCAGCACCAGTGAATGCCAGCGGAGTAAATCCGTCTTTACTCGGGCCAGTAGAGGTACAAAGTTTGCAGAGTATAGGGCCTTTATGTCGCTGGTAATGTCTACCACTAAATAGCGTATAGAGGAATTAGCCCAACGCAGAGGGTATGCTGCTCTCAGGCGGTCCACCACAGCCTGGTCAGCGGTGATATTAAGGACCGAGGACCTGGCCATGTTGATCTGAAAATGCGACATGGAACCATACTCCCTCAGCAACCGTAGAACTCTCGGAAGGGACTTGTGAGGTCAGGAAGAAAACCAGGTAGTCTGCAAAGGCAGTGACCTTATGTGAGCCAGAGCCCTTCCGAAAGCCCTTCATCTCCCGGTCCGACCTCAAAGTACAGAGAAAGGGTTCGAGCGTCAAAATAAAAATAAGGGGAGACAATGGGCAGTCCTGCCGGGTTCCATTGCAAATGCCGAAAAAGTCCGTTCTGGTCTCGTTGACCCTAATCGCTGCCGAGGGTTCAGAGTAGAGGGACATGATCCATCCAAGCATCGACACGCGAAGGCCCACATGTTCCAAGAAAAGACTAGTTGACTCGGTCGAAGGCCTTCTCTGCGTTGGTGGAGAGTAAGAGCAAGGGTCTCCGCTCCGATCTGGCCGCGTGTATCAGGTTTAGTACCCGGATGGTATTGTCCCTCGCCTCTCATTGAGGGACAAATCCTGCCTGGTCATGGTGGATCAATCCCGGTATGTGCGGCAACAGCCTGCTGTTTGCCAGAACCCTCGTGAACAGCTTCAGGTCTGTGTTCAGGAGGGCAATGGGGCGGTAACTGCCACATTGTTAAGGATCCTAAGGATATGTAGGCTCTCAGGGAGTCCGCAGGGAAAGATTGCCCGTGCGGGATAGTGTTAAGCGCTTCCACTTAGGGGCCAGACAAGGACTCCGCCAAAGCCGCGCCAAGCTCCTCGACAGAAATTGGTTGCTCAAGTTCCTCCTGGATACCAGGATCTAGGGTAGGCATCCCTGAGGAGACCAGGTACTCCTGCATTTCCAGGTTTTCCGCCCCGGGCATCCACCAGGTTGTACAGTTTTTCAAAAAAAGAGCGGAATTCCACTGCTATGTCAGAGGACAGCGACAGTTTCTTACCCAACCCAGTTTGCATGCAAGGGATGTAGGTCCCCGGGCGCGGCCCTCTGAGCGCCCGTGCCAAGAGAGCACCTAGTTTGTTGGAAAATTCGTAGAAGCCTCGTTTGACCCAGGCCAGTTTCTGTTTTGTTTTAAAGAAGAGAAGCTCAGATCGGGGGAACCTAATCCATTGTTATGGAGATGCCCCAAACTCCATCTATATTGGACAAAGATACAAGACACTATACAGGCGGTATTTCAGGTCCGTGTGGGCCTCGACCCGAAATCTTACCTTCTGGGTATCGTGGACCACCTACTGGTGGAAGAGGTGACAAAAAAAGCCATAGCTCGAGCAATGTTTCAGGCTAGGAAACTGGTCCTTAGACACTGGAAAGATGCTAATCCCCCTACATGGAAAGAGTGGGTGGAAATGATGGGCGACACGATTTGCCTGGAAAAGTACATATACCAACATAGAGGCAGCCCACACAAATTCCAGGCAATATGGTCCCCCTGGTTAGACACCCCAGGTCTATACCCTACGGACTTAATCCTAGATAGATTACTATCCCGGTAGTCAGTGAATTTATCGAAAAAACATCTTTATCCCATGGAGCGGTTGAGTTCAACGTCGATAAGTACGCTAACCAAGCTACAAGGAATGGTGTGGTTTTATGGTGATATGCTTTTTGGGATTGATCCTGATGTTTGATATGCTGCAATGATTCACCTATTGTTCTCTAGAAATGTGGGCATAATGTACATACATTTGATACAATATTGTGTGCCTTTCAATAAACTTGGTTGATTTAAAAAAAGAAGAGAAGCTCACGTAGCTCCTCCCGAACCTTCTGAAGGTCCCGGAAGGCAGAATGGGCCAGGGATTTCTTGTGGGTACGCTCAAGGACCCGCAATCTCATGAATAGATCCTCCATCTGTTGTACGCGCTCTCTCTTGCGGCATGCCCCCCATCTAATCAGGACTCCCCGCACCACTGTTTTATGAGCCTCCCAGAGCACGAGGGGGTTGGTGACCGAGCCAGTGTTTGTAGCGAAATAATCCCGCAAAGTGGACAAAACGTCTCGACGAATCTCCTCAGACTGGAGGAGGGTCTCATTCGACCGCCAGTTCGGTAGAGGCCGGGCCAGGTGATCGAGCTTAAGTATAGCGTGAATGGGCGCATGGTCCGAGAGGGACACTGTGCCGATGGATGTGTCTACTACCTTGTCAAGATGCTGGTGCGGGATCAGAAGGTAGTCCAGCCTGGAGTAGGTATGGTACACCTGCGAAAAAAAGGTGTAGTCTCGGTCACAGGGATGCTGAATCCTCCAAGGATCCCCCAAGTGAAGCAGTTGTAGCTCTGCTTTAATTTTGTGGAGTATGGTATAGGGAAGGTGTGAGGCGCCCCTCGAGACGTCTAGGAGGGGCTCCATGGCAAAGTTCAGATCACCACCCAACACCAGCAAACCCTCAGAGAAGTCCAGGAGCTCAGGAAGAAGTCTACGCAGAAATAGTGCGTGGTCTTTATTGGGCAGGTATAGATTAGCCAGGGTGACCCACAGGGTGTACTCACTTTTGTGAGATACTGTATGCCTCCAATATGCAAATTTCTATATATTCACATCCAATGAGCTATCCATCTATCCAAACTATGTATCTATCCGTTTATCCTTCCTAGCATCATACAAGTAAAGTTTTATATTTTAGTTTCAAATATAAGATGAGGAAAGAGAAGATGAAAATGACAGAGTGATAACAGATGCAGATAATAATAAGGTGAAATCTACATGTAACATCTTCAACACAAGATTTCCAGAAACCCGTTGCAATTTCTGAATGAGCGCTAATTACTAATATGCATGCAGGCACCTGTGCTAGATCTGTGTTTTGACAGCAGTTGCTCTATTTTAGAGTAACATGTATCATCACTTATTCCAGAGCCAGGAATAAAAAATATTCTGGGAAGACAAACAATTCAAAACTCGCAAAGATCTGAAGCCTTTGCCCATCGCAGCGCTCAGCCTGAGAAACGTCATTCGTTGACACCGCTTGCAAAGTTGACAGAACCGAGCCTATAGCCCGGGGTCACCATAGCAACTGCAGGGATCAGCAGCTGAATGAAAGTCAACAGCCCGTGTGCTAAGTACCGTTCCCAGGAATAACTACGGCTCTAACAAGGGGCCACGCACACAAGACACGTCCTAGCAGCGACAGACATTACAGGACTGCACAACTTAAACACAGCCCTGCCTAATAAAGAAGTTAAACAAATATCTCCAATATGCAAAGAAAAATACTCTCTAAGGGCTCCTTTACACTTGTGGTTGGGGGGTGGTAAAAACAGACACCTGAGGTTTTTTTTCCTGCCCTAGACCACCCTCCTTAAGCTGCAAAGACACCTCAATGGCATAGCACACATGCTGCAGCTCTGATCAAGGGTGTATCTACCGCAAGGCAAACAAGGCGTTTGCCTTGGGCAGCATTTTTCAGAGGGATGAGTGCTGCCCCCAGGCAGAAGGCACCAGTGGCGTCCCTACGGGGGGGGAGGCAATTGCTTGCACCTCTGCCTGGGGTGGACTGTAACGGACGGTTTCATCTGGGCTGGCTGAGCCGGGCAGGCCCCCAATGATGTAATGGTGCTGTTTGGCGCCTTTTATGATTAACAGCAGCAGCCAGGACTGGCTGAGGAGGCGGGAGTGTTGCCCACTGGCGCTGGGAGCTTCGGGCGGGTTCCTGGACTCCACTGTGATGTGTGACTTCCATCAAATCATCTACCATACAGAAAGAAGAGCAAATGGAAAGCATTACAGGAAACTGTTCTATTCCCTATGATGACCATGAATGATCATTACTGGGGAGTCATGTCTGCAGTTTTACCATCTCCTGTATCCTGTCTACAGTCTCTGACCATTTCCTGTATCATGTCTGCAGTCTGACGCTATCCTGTCCGCAGTCTCTGACCATATCCTGTATGAAGTCTGCAGTCTGACCGTCTCCTGTATTATGTCCGCAGTTTCTGACCATCTCCTGTATCATATACGCAGTCTCTGACCAATTCCTGTATCATGTCTGCAGTCTCTGACCAACTCCTGCATCATGTCTGCAGTCTCTGACCAACTCCTGCATCATGTCTGCAGTCTCTGACCAACTCCTGTATCATATCCGCAGTCTCTGACCAACTCCTGTATCATATCCGCAATCTCTGACCAACTCCTACATCATGTCCGCAGTCTCTGACCAACTCCTGTATCATGTTTGCAGTCTCTGACCAACTCCTGCATCATGTCCGCAGTCTCTGACCAACTCCTGCATCATGTCCGCAGTTTCTGACCAACTCCTGCATCATGTCTGCAGTCTCTGACCAACTCCTGTATCATGTCCGCAGTCTATGACCAACTCCTGTATCATTTCCGCAGTCTCTGACCAACTCCTGCATCATGTCTGCAGTCTCTGACCAACTCCTGCATCATGTCTGCAGTCTCTGACCAACTCCTGCATCATGTCTGCAGTTTCTGACCAACTCCTGCATCATGTCCGCAGTCTATGACCAACTCCTGTATCATGTCCGCAGTCTCTGACCAACTCCTGTATCATGTCCGCAGTCTCTGAACAACTCCTGCATCATGTCTGCAGTCTGTGACCAACTCCTGTATCATGTCCGCAGTCTCTGACCAACTCCTGCATCATGTCCGCAGTCTCTGACCAACTCCGGCATCAGGTCCGCAGTCTCTGACCAACTCCTGTATCATGTCTGTAGTCTATGACCTTCTTTTGTATCCTGTCTGCAGTCTCTGACCAACTCCTGTATCAAGTTCGCAGTCTGTGACTCTCTTCTGTAACATGTTAGCAGTATCTGACCAACCCCTGTATCCTGTCCGCAGTCTCTGACCATGCATGCATTCCCTGACCAACTTCTGAAATGGAGCTTAAAGAGGAAGGGGTGGAGTTTACACATGAAGAGGTGGATCTTAAACAGGAAGAGGTGGGATAAATATAGATGGGGGGCGACCGATTTTAGTCTTGCCTGGGGCAGCACAAAACGAAAATACACCACTGGCTGTGATGCTCTACTTCAAGTGAATGGGGCTGGGTCAAAACCGTGTACAGTGTTCCCCGCTGAGCATGGTGGTGCAGCATTTACAGGGTTAAAACAGTAGCTGAGGAGGTGACATATTGTCTTCTCGCTGCCTGTCAAATGCAATTCATTGTGAATCACTTTTCAGAGGGGCGGCAAATCCTGCCCAATGTGTAAGCTTAGCCTTACTGTGACAATCTGCTCTTCTGAAAAGTTTTTTTTTTTTACTACAGATTTAGGCCTCATACACACGGACGTTTTTTGACGCCGGCGTTTTCTGCAGCTCTCCATGTTAGTCAATGGCCCCATAAAAACGCCAACGTTTTTGAGCTGTAGATGGCGTCGGCGTTAGTGAGCTGAAAAACTAGAACCCACAGCCAGCGCGTTCTGAGGCTATAACGTTTTGGCGTTTTTTGACACCGACGCCGCAGAATGCCAACTAACACCAATTAATACTGTACCAGCGTTTTTTGACGCCAACATTTTTAGGTTGAAAAATAGCAGAGGGATGATTTTTTTAAAAAAACGCCTATTGACGCCGACGCTCATAACGCCGATGCATAACGCCGAAAAACGCAGAATTTTTTTCCTTGACGTCGGGCCCGACGTTTTGTTTATTTTTTAAGAAACGTCCGTGTGTATGAGGCCTTATTATTACACTTGGATCTTAGTTGTTTGCGTGATCCTTCAAAACTTTCCAACCCCCTCACCCTCCTCAAAAAAGAGAACATCAATCTAGATATCTAAGTGGGAAGATAATGTAACAATGACTTCACTGTGCAATGTATTTCACTGAAATGACTTGAGTGGAATACTAAGTAGGAAGACTTAAAGTTTATCTATGGTCAAAATGTAAAATCATTATTTTAATTTCCACATTGCATTCCAATTATTTGTAGTCTACTCCTATTATTCTGAACAATCTTGAAATTTGGAAACATACTTTGCAAAGATTCCCACACATTTGCTTCCTGGAATTCTGTGATGGGTAGTCATAGTCACTATACCCTGTACTCACAGATTTCACAGAGTCTGCCTTCTAAACTACAGAGGATCTGAGAGGAGGAGTTTCAGGAGGCGGAATCAATATAGGAATCACTATTTGTAGGCAGCAGGGTACCATGGGATATGTAGTCTTTCAAAACTGAAGTTAAACCGCAAAGGAGAAGTTCCAAACCATGCAGAGAATCCAAGACATTGTGGACAGATACAGGCAGCAGACAAGCAGAACTCACAAAAGTAGGCTTATACAGGATTTAGAAAAATAACTATTGTTTGTATTAGTATTAGAATGCTGATGTTATAAAATGAAACTGTATGCTGTGATTATAGATTTCCTTTAAAGCGGTATTAAACCCAAAAGGAAACATTTATTATATTGCAGCTTACCAATCCTTAGATGTGATGACTGCATTACTTTTTCTTTTTATACTTTCTTTCCTTTATCATCAGGACATCCGTCCAGTAAGTTTATTGTTTTTCAAAAAAACAAGCTCTCTAGTAGAATGTATCAGTTGCATGAGATGAGACTAACCATTTAACATGTGTGCTTACAATGAGCAGTGTTTCTTTCTTTATGTAATACCTTTATCCCCAAAGAAAAAAAAACGATTTGCTGTAACTGATTACAAAGTATTAGCTGGAGTTTTGTAAGAATATCTAAATGTGCTAGTACACTCCCCTCTCCAAAGACTGACAATGCTGCTGTTTGCTGTACCTCCTGTGCCCATTCCTCCAAAATAAAGGCACTCTTAGGCTTTATGTACACTTGGCCGTCATTCACTGCAGGCGATTTTGCAGCAGTCTGCGGTTTCCCACAGCCGGCAGTCAAAACATTCCTATCCTGAACTCGATTCTTCTGCGTTCAAGAGAGGAAGGTTGAACCTCACCTAACCACAGCAGCTCCTAAACTCTGCTAAAAACCTGTGTGCACACTGACACATAGGCTTTTATGGAGTTGAGTTTAGAAGCTTTGGCAAAAAAAACAAAACGCTAAATACTCCTAAACTCAAGTTTAGGAGCTGCTAGTGTATATGAAGCCTAATACAGGAGGTGTTTTACTGGCCAGACCATCAGGTGAAAACAGAGGGGTAAAAAGCCTAAAGAAAAAATGAATGCAGCCACCACATCGAATGATTGGACAGCTTGTTTTGGGTTTAATACCGCTTTAACCACTTGCCGTCCACGCTATAGCCGAATGACGGTTACAGCACGGCCAGACAGTTCTGGGAGCCCATCACATGATGTCCTCCCGTGATTGCGCCAATGGGTGCCAGCTGCGGCACGTGAGGGGCACACTATGTAATCGCAGTGTCCTCCAGACGCTGCTGATCATAGATTGAGGTAAAGAGCTGATAAACAGCTGTTTACCACATGATCAGCTGTGTCCAATCACAGCTGATCATGATGTAAACAGATTCTGGGTATCGCCACTCCTTTTTCTCATGCTGACTGCGGGAGGTATGGAGAAGAGAGCAGAGGACCGGCTTGTGTAAAAGGGTAATGTACACTGATTATCAGTGCAGTCCCAACAGTGCTGCCAATCTGTGCTCATCAGTGCCTCCTCATCAGTGTCACCTATCAGTGCAACCTACCAGTGTCCATTAGTGCCGCCTATCAGTGCCACCTATCAGTGCCACCCATCAGTGCCTCCTCACCAGTGCCCACCATTGCTGCCTCATCAATGCCCATCAGTGCCACTTCATCAGTGCCCATCACCCCCATTCGGATGATTTCTGCACTGTTGATGTATTATCATTTGGAGACCATTACTGATCGGTAATGGAACTGGCACACTCGTCTGTGAGGTGGTTTAGGATTCTTACACGTCATCTTGTTCATAATTTTACATTTGGATTTTTCTTTGAAGCTTACCCCTTTCGTTATGCACACATCTATTATGTGGTTGTTATTTCACCATTTATGGGATGCACATTGTTTATTAAAGTTTAACATCAATTATTTTTTCACACGTATAACTTTGTACTGATCAGTAAAGAGATATTGGTTTAGCCCACCTATTAGGCTGAGTTCACATCATAGTGGTGCAAATTCCAGCCTAATTGACGGTGAGAAGGACTGGAGCCGTCGTTCGGCAGCTCCTTTCCTTTCTCGCAGCGCATCCACTGCTCAGGGATGGGGGAGGTGCAGTAAGGAGGGGCAAAGATCCCCGTAGAATCGCCGTCTGTGGGGCAGATGCGTATTCATTGAACTTAATAGGCTGGCAATTCGCACCGCATTGCACAGAAAACGCACACGTTTTCTGTGCAATGCAGAGTGCGAATGCACCGCACCTATGTGAATCTGACACATTGAAAACAATGTGTTTTCAAGTGTCATGCGAATTGGATGTATTGTAAACCGCATCCAATTTGCATAGATGTGAACCCAGCCTTAGACAAATTACTTCCTGATCCATATCCTGAACAGGAAGTGAGAGGAAATCTCTCCAAAGTAAGTGAGGGAATTCTGGGGTGACATTTTTTCATTTCTATTGCAAAGTGCAGGTCAGTGACTAGACCTAAAGCTAAAGTTCTTCCAGTGGGTGGATTGGCTTAACATTCTCCACCTACATTTGGCTGAACAAGTACCGGTCCGTGGCCTGTTGATAGCTTGGACTCACAGCTGGGGGTGAGCGGCGACCGCAGTCCGGACAGGACTATCACGGCTGTGGTCATCGCTCACCTCCTGCTGTGTGGCCATGCCACTTGGCCTGTGTGTCCTCTCCCATCCAACCACCGATGTCATTCTATCAACAGGGCAGGGGGTGGGAGGACCTGGAGATCTGGACAGAGAGTGGGAGTCTTTTCATATTAACATGCGGGTAATCATAAGTTGGCCAGATCCTCCCGCAACCTGCCCTGCTGATAGGATGACATCGGCGGTGAGGTGGGAGGCACAGGAGAGGGCACACAGGTAGATAACTGCCTCTGCCTTGCTGAAGGTAGGACTGTGTAGGGGAGGCAAAGATTGAAAGGGGGGATGTGATTTATGGCAGTGGTTCTCAACCCTGTCCTCAAGTACCCAGGCCATGTTTTGGGAATTTCTCTTAGATAAAATAGCTGTCCACAATACCAAGCCATTGACTCTGATTTAAAGCACCTGTGCAAGATAAAGGAAAACCTGCAAACATGGCCTGTTGGGGGTACTTGAGGAAAGGGTTGACAACCACTGATTTAAGGGAGGAAAGGGTGGGGGCCATGACTGTAAGGGACACTGTGATGGGGGAAGGGGGGCTGTGATTGCTAGGATCACCGTAATGTAAAGGGGCACAGTGATATAAAGATAACTGCACTGTAAAAGGGCACTGAATCATTACAATGCTCCTAAAACACTTCATATCACAACCCCTGTTTACAGAACAGTTTCCCATTTGAATCAGTGTCCACAGTCCCCCTTTACTACACAGTTCCCCCTTTAAAGCAGTCCCACAGTGTCCTCAGTTCCCCTTTACATCACAGTGCCCCTTTACAGTGCAGTCCCCTTTACATCACAGTGCTCCTTTACAGTGCAGTCCCCTTTACATCACAGTGCCCCTTTACAGTGCAGTCCCCTTTACATCACAGTGCTCCTTTACAGTGCAGTCCCTTTTAGAAGAAAGGGTGGGGGCCATGACTGTAAGGGACACTGTGATTGGGTGGGGGGCTGTGATTGCTAGGTCCCCTTTATATCACAGTGTCCCTAGCAATCACAGCCCCCCACCCCATCACAGTGTCCCTTACAGTCATGGCCCCCACCCTTTCTTCTAAAAGGGACTGCACTGTAAAGGAGCACTGTGATGTAAAGGGGACTGCACTGTAAAGGGGCACTGTGATGTAAAGGGGAACTGAGGACACTGTGGGACTGCTTTAAAGGGGAAACTGTGATGTAAAGGGGGACTGTGGACACTGATATAAATGGGAAACTGCGCTGTAAACGGGGGTTGTGAAGTGAAGTGTTTTAGGACCATTCCCTTTCTTGAGAAACGGGAAAGATTCCTAACTGGTCAGAGCTATTTTACAGCATGCTGGCAAATCTATGTGGCCGACAAATAAGTGATCTCATCAGGCACAACGCTAGTGAGGATTAGATGATGTGGGTCTGCCATAAGTTTGTTTCTTATATCTACCTGGAGATCTAAGGGAGGAACAGTTACCACAAGCTTTTTGTTGCTGTAATTAGCAGTAGAAAACAAGCCCATTTCCCAGCATTCCACCAGAGCCGCTATCTTGTCCTCTCATTCTGCTTGTCACAGCTCATCCTGCTTTCCTCATATATCTGCCCCCAGTTTTGACCTTTCCGGCTGCACTGCACCAATCCACGCAGCACCCGTGCTAAATGTATTTTCTGTATCCAACGTCCTTTCCCAGCCTGCCACAGAAAGTCATAAATCTTGTCAGCGAAGATTGCCTGCCTGCCACTTCTAGCAGATCATAGCTCACCTGAATGCAGTTTATCTTTGTTTTTCAGCTTGAATCCCCGAACACGAGGTTAATCACTGTGTATCCGTGTGTGAGGAAGGCCAGGATACATAACCCGCAGCGCATACAATCCATTCTCTCTCTCTCCGTCGCTCTATTTTTAATAGCTTGGCTTTTGCTCTGGTAAGAAAAAAAAAGAAGAAAAAAAAGAAATAAAAACTCCTCCGAGTCCTGCAGATTTATTATTTACAATATTTATACAAAGTTGATATATTATGCAACACTTTTCGGAGTACAGAGAACCATTCTCATCGGTCCCTCCCTCTGAGGAGCCAACACTCCATCATCCACACCCCTCCGCTGTACAAGAGCATCATTCTACCTGTGTATGGGCAATGGCACCTCCGGTTCTGAGCTGTGATTGGGTCTGGGCTTTATTTATGTGATTCTGAGCGTTTGGAGGACGCAGAAGATGGAATTCTTGTCTGAATCCCGATTCTAATAGCAGGCCTTCGCTGTGTACACTTTTATGATCTTTGCTGTCTGGTCTGATCTTAGCCTGCCTGACACTGCTACCTGATTGTGATTCGCACTTAAAGGAAAAGTGTGGACTTTAAAAAAACAAAAAAAAAACATTTAAACTGGCTGGGTTCACACATATGCGGCCGTGGCTTCAGTGTGGCGGTCTGGTGCGGTTCTGTTCACCGGTTCAGGTGTGATTCAGGTGCTAATTTCTGCCTGAAATCGCACCTGAATTGGACCCAAAATTGCACAGCACCCTTTTTAAAACCGCACCGTGGCCGCCCCATGTATGTATGATATGGCTTCATTGAACGCGGGTCCGATTCACATGTTATGTGAATTGGATGCAGTCGAAAATGCATGCAATTCACATATATGTGAACCGAGCCTTACTTAGATGGATGCAGCATCAATCTGATGGGGCACCTGTCCCCCACTGGCTCTGCAGTGAGAACTGAGCAATCAATCACCACTGATCGCTCAGCTCTCGTTCTTCAGGCTGCACAAAGCTGGTGACTGCCAGCGATCGGCTCTCTGCTCTGCCCCTCCAGTGCTCACTGGAGTGCTGGGCTGTGGATGGGGTGGGGGTGGTTGGACCAGGCTCTCAGTAGATCTCTAAGAGGCTGAGCCAGCTGCCGGGCCAGGAATCTGGGTGCATCCTGACCATATGATCAGAATCTTTTCAGAGCCTGGACCGGCTCTGTGCAGTCAGTCGATGAAAACGGGCCACAGGAGTGCAGAACTAAGTGCATTCCTGTGACCTACAGGAGAAGTATAATCAAACTAGCTTTGGCTATACTTCTCCTTTAAAGCTTAGACCTGTTGACTTCTAGTTGTGCAAAGTATATCTTAAAGCAGAGTTCCGCCCAAAAGTTGGAGTTCCAGTTTAAGGCCTCCTCCCCGGCTCCTGTTTGTGAAACTGAGGGGAGGAGTCGGGGAGCAGGTCCCTGATTTTGGTGGTTCCCAGGGGTTCTGACACAAATCAACATTGTAGCAGATTTATACCACCCAATGTTGTTTCCAGTGTTGTTCTCAGTGACTGTAAGCGCACATTGATACCCGATGCCTCCTCTGTAGTTCCGACTCCCATGAACTCAGAGGGAGGTGCCGGGAGTAGTGCAGAGAGCAGGAGGTGAAGAAGGAGGGAAGTTCCAATGGCAGCACTGATCACAAATTGTGTGAGGGAGCACATGGCTGGATAAGGAGGTTAGATCCAATGGTGAGTCTATCTACCGCAGCTATACTAAGACAATGCTTTCCTATGGCCCCATTCACACACTGCATTTAGCAATGGCTTTGTTACATGAGGTTTTGTGTGATTAGAAAAAATTGATTTGACTGAGTATAGGAACGATGTAGCACAGCTATCTGCACATATCTGGGGGTAATCGCAGTGCACTGTGTCACCTGCAGATAGCAGAGGCAACAAGGAGAGAAAAACAACAGGAAGCACATCAGAAATGACAAAAATATTCCACTGCAGTTAAATGCAGCTGCATGTAAATGCACATAATCGCGGCTAATCGCAATGTAGAACTGCAAGTGATTGTTGTGCTTGGAGTCTTGGGATTTCAAAATAACCAACATGCTTTTAAAAGCCTCAGAACAGCCGCCCATGTGAAAGGGGCCTAAGGCAGCAGTGTGATCCAGGGGGACAGGGGCAGAGTGCCGGAGCATTGTGTGTGTATAAGACAGCAGTGTGATCCAGGGGGAGGCGGCAGCAGTGTGATCCAGAGGGAGCGGGAAAGAGATTTGGAGAATTGTGCGTATAAGGCAGCAGTGTGATCCACAGGGGAGGGGGGCAGAGAGTTGGAACATTGTGTGTATAAGGCAGCAGTGTGATCCATGGGGCAGGGGGGCAGAGAGTTGGAGCATTGTGTGTATAAGGCAGCAGTGTGATCCATGGGGCAGGGGGGCGGAGAGTTGGGAGTATTGTGTGTATAAGGCTGCAGTGTGATCCAGGGGGAGGGGGGCAGAGAGCTGGAGAATTGTGTGTATAAGGCAGCAGTGTGATCCAGAGGGAGGGAGGCAGAGAGCTGGAGCATTGTGTGTATAAGGCAGCAGTGTGATTCAGAGGGAGCGGGGCAGAGAGTTGGAGCATTGTGTGTATAAGGCGAGGCAGAGAGCTGGAGAATTGTGTGTATAAGGTAGCAGTGTGATCCAGAGGGAGGTAGGCAGAGAGCTGGAGAATTGTGTGTATAAGGCAGTAGTGTGATCCAGAGGGAGGGAGGCAGAGAGCTGGAGCATTGTGTATATAAGGCAGCAATGTGATTCAGAGGGAGCGGGGCAGAGAGTTGGGGCATTGTGTGTATAAGGCGAGGCAGAGAGCTGGAGAATTGTGTGTATAAGACAGCAGTGTGATCCAGAGGGAGGGGGCCAGAGAGCTGAAGAATTGTGTGTATAATGCAGTGTTGTGATCCAGAGGGAGGGGGCAGAGAGCTGGAGAATTGTGTGTATAAGGCAGCAGTGTGATCCAGAGGGAGGGGGCCAGAGACTGGAGAATTGTGTGTATAATGCAGTGGTGTGATCCAGAGGGAGGGGGCAGAGAGCTGGAGAATTGTGTGTATAAGGCAGCAGTGTGATCCAGAGGGAGCGGAGCAGAGAGTTGGTGTATAAGGCATGTCAAATTCATGTTAGTGGTCTGCAGGATTCTAAATTTAGTGATTTGTGAGTTCTGAAAGGTTGTGGACCACCGTCCCAGGACGTCAGAGTGAAAGCAATAATTCTAGGGCCAGCATTCACAATTAACTCTACACTGAAAACCTGTAAAGGCTTTAAAAGCATCACCTGTGAAAAGTTTTAGGGATCTCAGTTTGTACCCATATCTCGGGTGAAAGAGTCTTGACATGTTGGGTATCTATTTACTTGAAGCAACATCATCCTTTATATTTCACCAACAAATTGGGTATTATATTGTGTGTGCCCTAAAATTCATTTTAGTTCATTTTATCTCCAGAAAATCATCATTTGATAAATAGCTGTGTGACATAAAAAAAATTGCAACTGCCACCATTTTATTCTCCAGGGCCTCTGCTTTTAGAAAATATGTAATGCTGGGGGGGGGGGGTTCAAAGTAATTTTCTAGCAAAAAATGCTGATTGTAACATGCGTGCAAAAGTTAAAAAATAGTTCTGGCCAGCAAGTGGTTAACCGCTTAACAACCGCCCTATAGACAAAAGACGTCTGCAGGGCGGTTGCTTAACTCTGGGAGGACGTACATTGACGTCCTCCCAGAATCGCGCTTACCGCATGCCCCCTGGGGCGCGCACACGGGAACATCCGTGACCGTCGGGTCCAGGGGACCTGACGCATCACGGATCGCGATGAATGGCCGCTGTGAGCATCAAATGACAGCGCGATCACATGTAAACAAGCCAGCGCTTCCGTCGGCTTTGCTCTCTCCTCTACGCACCGATCGGTGCATTGTGGGGGGAGAGAGGAGGTGCTGCAGCGCTGTGGGCGATGTGTAATGCCCACAGTGCTGCTAAGTGACAGAATGCACCCCCACCACCCACCCAATCCATGCTCACCCACCCATCCTCACCCAATCATCCTCACTCAATCCATGCTCATCCACCCATCCTCATCCATCCATCCTCACCCATCCATCCATGCTCACCCATCCTCACACAGCCATGCTCACCCGTTCAGCCATGCATGCTCACCCAGCCATCCATCCATGCTCACCCACCCAGCCGTGCACATCCATCCATCCATGCTCACCCACCCAGCCGTGCTCACCCATCCATCCATGCTCACCCACCCAGCCGTGCTCACCCATCCATCAGTCCATGCTCACCCATCCATGCTCACCCATCCATCCATCCATGCTCACCCACCCAGCCGTGCTCACCCAGCCATCCATCCATGCTCACACACCCAGCCATGCTCACCCATCCATCCATCCATGCTCACCCACCCAGCCGTGCTCATCCACCCAGCCGTGCTCACCCATCCATCCATGCTCCCCCATCCATCCATCCATACCCATCCATCCATGCTCATCCATCCATGCTCTCCCACCCAGCCGTGCTCACCCAGCCATCCATCCATGCTCACCCAGCCATCCATCCATGCTCAGCCAGCAGTGCTCACCCAGCCATCCATCCATGCTCACCCATCCGGGCTCACCCACCCATCCGTGGCTCATCCAGCCCCATCCAGCCCCATCCATGGCTCATTTGTGCCTCATTCATGCTCATCCAAACCACATCAGTTCTCATCCGTGACACATCCATGCCACTACAGTCCCCATCCATGCCACTACACTGCCCATCCGTGCCACTACACTGTCCATCCATGCCACTACACTGCCCATCCATGCCACTACAGTGCCCATCTGTGCCACTACAGTGCCCATCCGTGTCACTACAGTGCCCATCCGTGCCACTACCATGCCCATCCGTGCCACTACAGTGCCTATCCATGCCGCCACAGTAGTGTAAAAGATAGTCAAATTAGATTCGAAATGTATGCCCCTAGAACACCTGACGGTGCTCCCTGCACGTTGGGCCTCTGTATGTGGTCAGGCTGTGTAAAAGTCTCACACATGTGGTATCGCCATACTCAGGAGGAGTAGCAGAATATATTTTTGCTGGGTACATGCTGTGTGTTAGAAATATTGTATAAATGGACAACTTTGTGTGAAAAAAATGCGTTTTCATTTTCTTTCCACATTTTCCAAAAACTTGTGGAAAAAATGACATATTCAAAAGACTCATTATGCCTCCTAGAATATACGTTGGGGTGTTTGCTTTCCAAAAGGGGGTAATTTTTTTGGGCATTTCCATTGTCCTGGTGTTCCAGGACCTTGAAATGTGCAAGAGGTAATCAAGAAATTATGTGTGTAATTTATGCTCCTAGAACGCCTGATGGTGCTCCCTACATGTTGGGCCTCTGTATGTGGCCAGGCTGTGTAAAAGACTCACACGCATGGTATTGCCATACTCAGGAGGAGTAATAGAATGTATTTTGGGGTGTGATTTGTGGTATGCATATGCTGGGTGTAAGAACTAACCCGTTAACATATGACAATTTTGGGGGAAAAAAAATCTTCATTTTGCAAAGAATTGTGGGAAAAAATTATAACTTAAAAAAATTCACCATGCCTCTTACTAAATACCTTGGAATGTCTACTTTCCAAGAAGGGGTAATTTGGGGGGTATTTGTACTTTCCTGGCTTGTTAGGGTCTCAGGAAATGAGATAGGCCGTCAGTACATCGGATGTGATCAATATTCAGTGATTGGCACCATAGCTTGTAGACTCTATAACTTACACAAGGACCAAATAATATACACTAATTTGTTTTGTTTTTTTTACCAAAGATATGTAGCAGTATAAATTTTGGCAAAAATTTATGAAGAAAAATTACTAATTTGCAAAATTTTATAACAGAAATGAAGAAAAATTCATTTTTTTACAAAATTTTCGGTCTTTTTTTAATTATAGCGCAAAAAATAAACAATCCATCGGTGATTAAATACCACCAAAAGAAAGCTCTATTTGTGTGAAAAAAAGGACGCAAATTTCATATGGATACAGTGTGGCATGACTGAGTAATTGTCATTCAAAATGTGATAGCACTGAAAGCTGAAAATTGGTCTGGTTGTTAAGGGGTTTTAAGTGCCCAGTGGTCAAGTGGTTAAGGAGAACCTGTCAGCCTACACAATGATAGATAGAAAAATATAGCAATGCTGCTTAATTAGAGATCTCTATTTCTATGTAAGTGGAGGTGTCTCCAATTCCTCTTCCTAATTACAAAGAAGTAGGCGAAAGGGGTTCCAAGATCATCAATATAAGGAAGTGGGGGGTAGAACGGCACAGCACAATTTTGGAATAAAAGAAAAAAAGCCCCAGTAGTGTGCCTTTACTACCTCGTTTCCTGTACACCAATTTATAGATATATAAAGATAGGAGAGACTTAAACAGAAGAAAAAAAAATCCCTACATTGTGGTGGAAGATGCTTCGATACAAGGTGACAATACATCTCTAGCTATTAGTGCAGCAAGTGAAGAGGAAAATACCCAGACTATTACATAACAAATGCATTGCCCTGAACTGTGATAGTGTGTTGCAGCATTAAAAGGGTATTATTTTCCCTAACAGAATCTGCAAGAAGCAGTTTAGTACACAAAGGGAAGTTCACCTAAAACAGCTTCTAAATGTACGCTCACAACTTACAGCGCCGCAGACAAATGTAATCTTTCCATTCACCTAATCTCGTCGAATGTTAATAGCATCAGTGGTAACTTTTAGAAAATCTACTTTACATCGATGATGCGTCTTTATAGAAGGAAAGAGAAGCTGCTGGTACTGCACAATGTAATGAAATAATGGAGGCCGCTATCGAGAATTCGAGAAATACAAATATTAAAGCCAAATTTTAGTTGAAAAAAAAAAACAGGACAAGGGACATTTGACAATAAAAACTAGAATCGTATTGGTTTCTATGCATTGCTGCACCAGATTCTGTGTGCACCAGTTTTAGTAAATCTCCCCCACAGCGTCTAAATCAGTGGTCTCCAAACTGTGGCTCTTTGCTTGCTTTTATATGGTGCTTGGGGCATTATTCCCGTCACTGTCAGCAACTGTGGGGCATAATTCCTCCCACTGACACCAATAATGGGGCACTATTACCCCCACTGACACCAATGATGGGGCATAATTCCTCCCACTGACACCAATGATGGGGCACTATTACCCCCAACTGACACCAATGATGGGGCACTATTCCTCCCACTGACACCAATGATGGGGCACTATTCCTCCCACTGATACCAATGATGGGGCACTATTCCTCCCACTGATACCAATGATGGGGCACTATTCTTCCCACTGATACCAATGATGGGGCACTATTCCTCCCTCTGATACCAATGATGGGGCACTATTCCTCCCACTGACACCAATGATGGGGCACTATTACTCTCACTGATACCAATGATGGAGCACTATTCCTCCCACTGACACCAATGATGTGGCACTCTGCCTCCTATTGATACCAATGATGAGACACTATTACTCCTCCTAATACCAATGATGGGACATTGTTTAATCCCACTGACACCAGGACCCCTGGTCTAAATGATCAAACAACAATTGAAAATATACATCAACATTTGAAATTTTAGCAATGATAATCTGCAATAACCAAATAAAACTGTGCATATCATAAGGAAGGATCCACTTTGAAACAATTCCTCATCTTCCAAGACCATGTGGGTTGATTTACTAAAGGCAAATAGACTGTGCACTTTGCAAAGAAAGGCATTTGCTGCAGAGCTTAGTAAATGCGGCAACGCTTCATTTTGCAAATACAGTGATCCCTCGTTTTTCGCTGTTAATGGGGATCAGAACCTTCCGCGAAAGCTGAAAAACCGTGAAGTAGTATTTGCCCCTATTGTCGTCAATGTCTTGTGCAAATTGTTGCATCGCTCTTGCCATGGGATAAATCCACTCGTACTCTTATTGGTCGATGTCACACTGGAAACCAATCACGCGCCTTTATGAAAGCCCGTGGTATGTACAATACTCTGAGTCAACTCAGCTCTTTGGTTGACATGCAGGGATCCTTCTCTCTCGCGCATCAACATGAAACAACGCTCCTTTCCACAATGTGGCTGCTGACCCGCGAAGCACTGAAGCCGCAAAACATGAAGCGCAAAGTGGTGAGGGAAGGAAAACTTTAAAAACTAGCATTTTTGATTACAATTGAAGCGGTTTTCATTTCTTGAAAAGTCAACAAAACATGTGCTTTGACCAAGGATGTTCATAGTATAGAATGAACTCTAATAAGACATGGTGGGGATGTGAACGTAAGCCTGGAGTTCTGCTTAAAATGGAACGAAAATCTCTCACTCATTAACTATTTTTATTACTTATGCTGCTAGCATTTAAATAGATGAGAATGTGGATTATATTAACATGGTTTTTTTTTTCTTGTGCATAAACTCTTTATTAAGTTTCAATTGCATACAAAACAGGAGAAAAAGCTGATCAAGGGTACATATACATGTAGAAATATGCCAATGAATGTATCATGGTGTGTCATAGTTCAATCTGCGAGTACTCGTATATGACAACCGACCTGAGGGTCTGTTATACATTTGTTTATGTACATCTCCTTGGTACAATACATCCATAGCTCTGCCCGTGACTTTATGCTGGCTCAATATAGTCTAATCAAGTGGGTATGCAATTCCAGTCGGGGAATCATAACAAGTTGAGCTGCAAGAGATATGATTGGGTGGAGATATGGGAAAAAAGGGGAGAGCAAGTATGAGGAGACAAGAAGAGAAAAAAAAAGGGGGGGGGGGTTTACTGTAAACGGGGGGTCAACTTTGAGATAGGGAGGGGGTGGAATCTCCACCAACAACCCTCCCTATCCCACCCTCCCATGTTTAACTTGTTTTAAACATTTGTGTTTACATTTATTCAGTTGCTTCCTGGTTTCTAGCCTAGGCCAAAATTATGTCCTACACACCAGGAATCTTCCTGGGAGGATTGGAAGAAGGATTTTCTCTGGTGGTCTTGCCCGAAGCTAATCACATTTTGGTCGTTTGACCTTCTTAAAACCCTGTTTGACATACACTCACCGACCACTATATTAGGTGCACCTGTTCAATTGCTTGGTAACACAAGTTTCTAATCAGCCAATAAGAAGGCAGCAACTGTTTGTATGTGGCATGGTTGTTGGTGCCAGACAGGCTGGTCTGAGTATTTCAAAAACTTCTGATCTGCTGGGATTTTCACACACAACCATCTTTCGAGTTTACAGAGAATTGTGGGGAAAAAAGAGAAAATATCCAGTGAGCAGCAGTTGTGTGGAGTAAAATGCCTTGTTGATGTCAGAGGAGAATGGGCAGACTGGTTCCAGATGATAGAAAGGCAACAGTAATGCAAATAACAACTCGTTACACCCAAGGTATGCAGAATACCATTTCTGAACGCACAACACATCCAAAGCACATGGGCTACAGCAGCAGAAGACCACACCGGGTGCCACTCCTGTTAGCTAAGAATAGGAAACTGAGGCTACAATTGGCACAGACTCATCAAGATTGGACCATAGAAGATTGGAAAAACGTTGCCTGATCTCACGAGTCTCGATTTCATCTGCAACATTCAGATGGTAGGGTCAGAATTTGGGGTAAACAACATGAAAGCATGGATCTATCCTGCCTTGTATCAATGATTCAGGCTGGTGGTGGTGGTGTAATGGTGTGGGTGATGTTTCCTTGGTACATTTTGGGCCACTTAGTACCAATTGAGCATGGTTTAAACACCACGGCCTACCTGAGTATTGTTGCTGACCATGTCCATCCCTTTATGACTACAGTGTCCCCATCTTCTGATGGCTCCTTCCAGCAGGATAATGCACCACAAAGCTCCAATCATCTCACCACTGGACAATGAGGTCACTGCACTCCAATGGCCTCCACACTCCCCACATCTCATCCAATAGAGCACCTTTGGGATGTGGTGGAACGGAGATTGGCATCATGGATGTGCAGCCAACAAATCTGCAGCAACTACGTGATGCTATCATGTCACTATGGAGCAAAATCTCTGAGGAAAGTTTCCAACACCTTGTTGAATCTATGCCACATCCTATGATGCCCTCCCGGAAACGCATAAAACTTGTTGAATCTATGCCACATCCTATGATGCCCTCCCGGAAACGCGCAACTGCGCTGTAGCTGTCCTTCAGCTATAGCACGGTCGTGAGGAGGTTAAGCTTTGACAAAAAACCTGGAAACTGATTGGTTTTTATGCAGAGTTGCACCAGATTTTGCACTCACCTGTTTTAGTAAATCAACACCAATGTTGGTTAGTGACAACGTGTCCAGCATCCCTAATTACACACAAACTAGATTTCCCAAAAAATGTGAACTGTGATTTGCTTATGCTTTACCATCTTTCATTTCTATTAGCCTGAGTTGTCTATAGTGTATTTACCTGGCCCTTTGGCTCCAGTTTGGGGGGGGGGGATATCCTATTGTATCTCTTCCCTATTACCCTTCCCTCTGTATTGTCTCTGCCTACCTACCCCAACATCTACCCTTAACCTTCCCCTGCCCTTCCCCTACCAGTTTTTCCTACAATTCTTGCCTTTACGCTCTCCTCTCCACCTCCCTATCTTTAGGACATATCTGCTCCCTCAGTGGTTCAGACCACCTAATCGCTATTCCAAGCTCATAAAGGTCCTTCAAACAAAACCTTCTATAAGGTCCAGATAATTTACGGATATAAATGCTTGTTTATAGCATCCTAATTCTTTGCAAACTTTATCAGATGTTTCAGCCCCTGCGTGGGCATAACTCCTATTATACATGCTAAAACCAATAAGTACGATTAAAACAGAAACACATACAGTACAAAAGGGACAGCTTTGCCAGCTTTCTACTCTTTGAAAACATGATATAAGCCCAAACTACCTATTAAAACACCAAATTCCACAGAGAACCAAACTATCATTGCTCTTCAATTGCAATTCAACCATCAAGACCCAAGGCTCATCTGTTCTATTCAATAACGGCATCCGTTTGCAAAAGCCCAGGATGGGGCACATATGTTTTCATACAAAAGATGGAGACACACATTTAATTAAGGTTGCCGCGACTGCTATGAAATACCGAATGAACGGAGCAGTCTGAATCTGAATGAGGAAGAGGTCTGAAAAATTAATTTAGAGAAGAAAATAAAGAGAATGAAACTTAGCTGAAATAAATGTGAACTGTCACCTGAATGTAATTAAAATTACTTGTGACTCTGTAATCAGTATCACCTTCCTCGCAGCGCAAATGGCAGCGAGCAACCAGAGAATGAATCTATGTCTTCATCAATGGCTGGTCTGCAAAAAAACAGGACGGCAGTTTGCACATTTTAAACTTGTATAAGTATGATCCAAATTTACCCCCACACCCCCTTTCCCTCTCTGCTGCATGTCCCAGCATTGTTATTTTCCTTTTATCTTGCTCCTGTAGTTGGAAATGACTGTTACATCATCACCAGGCTTGTAAAATTCTTGCAGGGGCAGCTGCTGGCAGGGCAGTTACTACTGATGTAGGCACAATGCCAGAACTACATTTCTCAAGAGCCTTTTCCCGATACACTTTGGGGTTTATTTAATAAAACTGGAAAGTGCAAAATCTGGTGCAGCTGTGCATGGAAGCCAATCAGCTTTTAACTTCAGCTGGTTTAATTAAGCTTTGGAAAAAGCCTGGAAGATGATTGGCTTCTTTGCAGAGCTGCACTAGATTTTGCCCTGTCTAGTTTTATTAAATAGGGGTGTGGCCTGGTTGGAGTCCATGCTGAGGTTGCCACTCTATTCGCCTCTCTAGGACATCTTGGATGTGTGACTTCCAGGGGTTACCCCTTTCTTCTTTGTAAACTTGCAGGAGAAAGGATGGGCTCCATCCCGTTAGCACTCCAAACAGCAGCTGTGGATGCACCGTTCACATACCCCCTCTCTACCGAGCCTGAGTGGCACACACATCCTTTCCAGGTCATAGTTTTATTAAATCAACCCAAGTGTGCCCCTGATGACGTCAATTCTGACGCAACACATAGGGCGGAGCCACTGCTTGTGACATCGTCATGCTCTTTTTGATGAGGAAGTGTTTAAATTGTATCCTGGGGCCGGATTTTCTACATGATAAGCAATTTATCTTTTTATACGTTTGAGTGGATTGTATTTACAATAAATAGATTTTAAAAGGTTTTACGCTATGTGGTTGTCCTGGCTCTCTTTCTATGTTCCCATGGGATGTTCTTCGGTCTGAGGAGATACCAGTCTGAGGAACCATGTGGATCTGTGGCTTGTGTATAGTCATCAGAGGTATATATTTACCATTCAATATAAGCGTGTCTGACTTTTACCAGTAAGTGGACTCTTATAAAAGGAAGAGTCCCATTTACTTAAAGGAGCTCCAGGTACCTTCAGAAAAAAAAAATAAAACTCAGCAGCTACAAATACTGTAGTTGCTGACTTTTAATATTAGGACACTTACCTGTTTAGGACTCCAAAAGTGTCCTCACTTGAGCCGATTTTTCAATTGGCTATTGGGTGCTGCCCCCACCATCTCCACTAAGACCCCCCACACTAGAGCCGCCCGAGCGTTAGCGGTAAAACACCCCTAATTTACCGCTGTTTATACCGGCACTTTGGCGCTGCTTTTCGGGTGGCAGCGGTGCACTTTTAACCCCCCACAAGGGGTTAAAAGTGCCAGTTAGCGGCGCTTCCGAAGTGGTGTTCAGGCGCTTCTGGAGTGCTGCCCCATTGTTTTCAATGGGCAGGGGCGGTGGAGGAGCGGTGAAGATGCGGCTTGCAGGACTTTTTTTACCGTCCCGCAGGCGCGCCGCCCCAATGTGAAAGCACTCAGGCTGGATGGGGGGGGGGGGGGGTGGTAATTCTTAAGGTGCTTTTCAGTCTCTATTTTTAGTGCAAAAGCGCCTGAAAAATGTTCTGGTGTGAAAGGGGTCTTTATATATTATATTCACATTGATCACTTTGGAACTGTTGTGATTTTATTACATTATGGACTATATATTTTGATATTCAGATTTCAATATGGATATACACTAGCGCGGCAAGTTTATTCATCAAACCCCAGTGTATAGAAATGTAAAAGGAATGAGAGCACCATTAAACAAATATCAGTTCAGCAAGTTATTATTGGTCATGAAACAATAAATATAACTCGATTTGGGGCTCAACACTCTCCCTTTATCAAGGCCTAAAATGCCTAAATTGATAAAGTGTAAAATGAGACAGAAAATTCTTTGCAAACGAGAGTATAAATATCTTAGCCGCTGATGTGTTTGCAAACACATTTACAAAAGAAACAAAAGAGGAGTGAGCAGGAAGCAGCACTGGTGTTGGACTGTTTGCTGGGAAACAATCAATGTATGCATGTGGAGAAGTAGAGAGAGAGAGAGAGAGGCGTGGATAGGTCAGGTTCTGCATTCTAGCAGGCGGGGTTGACAACACTGCTTGGAATTTCAGTGCAGTAGAGCCAGTGTTGTCAGCTCACTACACAAGTTGCGAGCACACTGGATTTCTGGGAGATCAACAGGTATTTTTCTGCACTTGCAATATTTTCGAAGAAATAAAACATGGAGAAATGTGCACACATTGCACAGATGACTACTTGTGTTCTGAGAGGACATACACACTGCCTGGCTTTCAGCGTACTGGTCAGTGAGAACTTCCATCTGGTGTCCAGGACATAAATATGATCAGAAGGGTGTTTGTGCACATGTTCATATGTGTGTGTGTGTTGTTTGGGGGGGGTGATAGAGTGTTCATGTGTACTTCCCTTTCTTTTTTTTACTTTTTATTGGACTTAAGTAAGCTTTAAAAATTTTTTTTTTTTTAAATAATCAGTCCCAAAAAATTACAAGATCAGAGGATATATTATACTAGCAAGCAGTGGCGGCTGGTGCTATATTTTTTTGGGGGGGCAGCAAACAATCCATCCGCCACTCCAGATCAGATGGATCACCCACACCTCCCCTCTGTCGGTTGGTCACCAGCCCCACACTTACTCCATCTAGGTCTCGGGCAATGCTTCCTCCGGGCAGCGGCGTTACCCGGAATCTCCTCCTCCTCGGCTTCACGGAGGCTTCCCCTGCTTCTCTTCCTTGCCTACCTATTCTCTGATACGAGTGCTTCTCCTTTTGGTCAATTGGATCTCAGGGCCCGCTTCCTGAGGCCAGGAGGAGAATCAGTTAGACAATAGCAAATATTAATATTCGCTATTGTCACACAACTGGGTTGGTTCAGGGCATAGTGTTATTCAGCCAATTAGAGCCTTAGGCTGTAATCATGTGCTTCTATAAAAAATAAAAATAACCCCATTGGAATCCATGTGTCCGGCGTCCCCCATATAGATTAGGGGCCGGGTGCATGGATTAGGAGGGGGGCGCCACCTGCAGACGGGCCACCACTGCTAGCAAGGTAACTTTGGGATCTTGTCCTTTATTTAAGCTGAACTCCAGGCAGTACATAACATTCAAGTAGTTGTTAAGCCACTTGTATAAAATGCTCCCATTCCCTCTGTATTAGCACAATAGGTTTCCCTGTGCCTGTGTTATAACATATATATATATATACAGGGCTGGATTAAGAGCATCGTGGGCCTGGTGCTGTGGATTTCGTTGGCCCTTTTTATGGAAATAAATACAATGAGAATGCAAACTATTTTTTAAAAACAAATTAAATATTGAAACAAATTAAATTAAATAGAGAGGGGGTGATAGAGGAGGATGGGGGTGAGAGAAAAATTTACATATCAATGCAGCTGCACTTTACATATCAGTCATGTGTACACTGCGCACAGAGCAGGGCTGGGCAGCAGTAGTGACTCACACCACTGGGCTGGGCCTATCTTAAGGAAGGGGCCTTGAGCTGCAGCTCCAATAGCCCCTATGTTAATCCGGCCCTATATATATATACACATATCCAAGGGCAGCCCCTGCATTAAAGGCGCACGGGCGCCGCCCCCCTATCCCTGTGGCTGCCTCCCCCCTCTCCATGCGCCCGGCCCCTTTTAGGACGCCGGACGCATGGATTCCTATGGCGGGGGCGGGAGGGTTTTTTTTTTTTTTTTAACCACCTGATTAGAGCCCGAGGCTCTAACAGGCTTCAAAATAGGGTGGGCTCAGGGAGCAGAGAGTGCGCCTGCGGGTTAGGCGTACTCGAGGTCCGCCGGCGACCCGCGATCGCCTGTTACAGAGGAAGAACGGGGAACCGCCAATGTAAACACGGAGGTTCCCCGTTCTGACAGGTGGCATGACATTGATCTACTGATCCCTATACTCGGGATCAGTTAGATCTGTTATGCCCCTGGCAGCCCAGCCCCCATACAGTTAGACAAAGCCTAGGGAACACAGTTAACCCCTTCATTGCCCCCCGCAGATTAACCCCTTCACTGCCAGTGACATTTATACAGTAATCAGTGTTATTTTTAGATCTGATCGCTGTATAAATGTCAATGGTCCCAAAAAAGTGTCAAAAATGTCCACCGCAATATCGCAGTCCCGCTAAAAATCGCAGATCGCCGCCATTACTAGTAAAAAAAAAAATTTGTAAAAATGCCATAAATTAATTCTCATGGTTTGCAAACGCGGCAACTTTTGTGCAAACCAATCAATATACGCCAATTGCGTTTTTTTTTTTTTACCACAAATATGAATATATATCGGCCAAAACTGATGAATACATTTGTTTTTCTATATATATATATATATATATATATATATATATATTTTTTTTTTTTTTTTTTGGACATGTATCATAGCAAAAAGTAAAATTTTTTTTTTCAAAACGGTCGCTCTTTTTTTGTTTATAGCGGTGATCATAAATGACGCAGAGGGGATCAAATACCACCAAAAGAAAGCTCTATTTGTGGGGAAAAAAAGTGCTCTGGTCCTAAAGTAGGAAATCCTTCCGGGGCTGAAGTGCTTAAAACATGCCCCCCTTCCTCCAGCTCAGCCTGGATTAAGGTAATACTCTGTTTTATCTAATCCCCAAAACTAGAATCATATCTTATCTGTTGGAGGGCAAAGGTAATGATTTTATTACTGCCCGGAGTCAGGCTTTACAAGTATCCTGTACATGGCTACCCCTTGCTAGTAGGGACGTTCCTTCTTTTTCAGGCTCATCAACTTCTGAATTTACACCTGGAAGTCTGATCATATAGACCAGGGTTTCTCAACCAGGGTTCCGTGGAACCCTAGGGTTCCTCCAGAGGTTGCTAGGGGTTCCTTGAGCAATGGTCAATTTCTACCTCTCAGATAAATTCCCAATGACACCATTGATCTTTTTAGCGATCTGTAAGGGGGTAATTCTTCCCAATGACCACAGATCTAAGGAGCATTCTTCCCATTGACCATCACACTAATGTATCATGAGTTGTAGATCTTTCATATTTAGCAGGGGTTCCCTGAGACCGGACAACTATTTCAAGGGTTCCTCTGTGTTGAAAGGTTGAGAAAGGCTGATATAGACAGAGTGGAAGAGTCACATGTGGAGAGTTCTCTGGACTTAAGCCCCGTACACACGGGACGACGATCGCATACAACAGGTCGTACTAACGACCGTTGTATGCGATATCGATCGTTCGTATGCGCGATTTGAACAGCCGAACATACGACGGTCATACAAGGGAGTTGTATGAGCAGACTAGAAAACTTGGTCGTACCAACAAGCGGTCATACGACCGTTGTATCGTGTGTACAAAGCAGTTGGTACAACAAAGTTGTATTGTGCAAAACACGCATGCTCAGAAGTCAGGAACGGCCGGATGCTAATTACATGCACCTGAACGTTCTTTCTGCAGTCGTACGATCGTGTAGCAGTCAGTATGCTACATACAACAGCCAACATACCATTTGACACGATCGTACGTGCGATCGTCGTCCCGTGTGTACGGGGCTTAAGACTGACGTGGGTTACTCTGATCAATTTTCTGACTTCTGAACAGTGGCAGTGTTTCTTAGAATTATCAGTTTACTAATCCATTTCACTCAGTGCCTGGAATTGCTGATTCATTAATAAGATCCTGTTGTGTGAAAATCCCGGCTTGTCAGTTAACCGATAGACGAGGTGTTGGTGACACTAATCTCACATAATTTTAAAATAAATGTTTCTACAAGTTACATCCACATTAGGTGTGGAGAACAAAATAACCAACAAGATCGTTACTAAGTCTCAAAATTGATTTGATGAACGAAACATTCCCTAAAAGTACTGTCCTTGCCACAGGCAGACAATACATTGCCAAACTAAACTTACATGGACTTTATAGGCTGCAAATCAATCATCATGAGGCAGCCTGGCAGGAACCTGTGATCCCCTGTTCACCGCCGGGTGAAGGTCATCTAGCACCGAGGGCGAACATGCCAAACGGCACCCCCTCTCCCAAATGTATGAGTGTTACGCCCCCCCCCCCCCAAAAAAAACAATTCAAGCACTAATCTTCAGACTTAAGCCTCGTACACACGGGACGACGATCGTACGTATGATCGTCTCAAATCGTATGTTGCATAATGTAACTTGCATACTGACTGCACTACACGATTGTACGACCGCAGAAAGAACGTTCAGGTGCATGTAATTAGCATCCGGCCATTCCTGACTTCGGAGCATGCGTGTTTTGCACAATACAACTTTGTTGTACCAACTGCTCTGTACACACGATACAACGGTCGTATGAGCGCTTGTTGGTACGACCAAGTTTTCTAGTTTGCTCATACAACTCCCTTGTACGACCGTCGTATGTTTGGCTGTTCTAATTGCGCATACGAACTACCGATATCGCATACAACGTTCGTTAGTACGACCTGTTGTATACGATCGTCGTCCCGTGTGTACGAGGCTTTAGCCCCTAAGCATGAATTCCTGTTGCAAGTCAAAATTGTTCACAAACAAAAGTTCCCCCTCTTCCACTACAAATCTCCCCACCTTCCAGCTCAAATCCTCTCCCTCCCCAAATCTCCTCTCATAGCACAAATCCTCCACCTCTCAAATTTCCCCACTGAGCAAAAATCCTCTCCCCCCTCCAAATTCCCTGCTCCCAGCACAAATCCCCTCTCCTAGCACTAATCACCGCCAAATTTACCCCCCAGCACAAATCCCCTCTCCTAGCACTAATCACCGCCAAACTTACCCTCCCAGCACAAATCCCCTCTCCTAGCACTAATCACCGCCAAACTTACCCTCCCAGCACAAATCCCCTCTCCTAGCACTAATCACTGCCAAACTTACCCTCCCAGCACAAATCCCCTCTCCTAGCACTAATCACCGCCAAACTTACCCTCCCAGCACAAATCCCCTCTCCTAGCACTAATCACCGCCAAATTTACCCCCCAGCACAAATCCTCTCTCCTAGCACTAATCACCGCCAAACTTACCCTCCCAGTACAAATCCCCCCAAATCTCCTTTACTAGCACTAAATCCCCTCTGCTAGCAGTAATCGCCCCCCCCCCAAGTTTATCCTCCCAGTACAAATCCCCCCCCATCTCTTCTCCTAGCACGAATC
>BLSH010001569.1:519085-546762 GCA_018402905.1 Glandirana rugosa
CCCCTTCCTAACAGAAATCCCCTCTCCTAGTACAAATCCCCCCTTCTAGATCACCCCTTCTAGCACAACCCCCCCCCCCTTACCCACCCAAACCCTGCTGCGCCCAGGACAGCTGCCCCTCCTGCCCAACCCTTGTCCTGGCCATGCCCCTGTCTTTTGGAATACACTGCCCATATGTCAATTTACAATGAACACTACACCAGGCAACGGCATTATAAGGCATGCTCTTTGGACATGTAGTGCACCTTGTTCCTCTACCTCCCCTGCATCACCCTGGCAGCATTTACTTGTTTGTATCACAGAAGCAGATCTTTCATCTTCTATGTAAACTGCTTACAGAACAGTATATTCAGTATCAATGAGAGTTACGATGTAGCAATGCAGTAGCAGTAGCAATAACTGCTCTAGTTCACTCACAGGAGATGAAAAGGGTGACCTTTGATCTGTAAATTATGTCAGTTGAAGAACCCTGAAAAGTAAAATAAAATCAATATAAAAATAAACTGTGCTCCTAGCTAACCCGTTGTTAATCATAATCTGCCTTAATTAGCTCCATTCTCCCCATAGCTATTATTATCCTTCTGTTTTTTCCCCCATTTAATTTAATAATAATTTTATTTAATATTTTTCCTTACCAATAATATTCAAACTTTGTTTCATTTTCATTCATTATGTTCTTGAAATATTTTAGTGCTGCATTTTTTAAAAAAGAAACAAAATTTAAAAAAAAGCATTTGTAATAAAAAACATAATGTTAGTGTCATTATAAACAGGGCAAATTACAGAACAAAATGGGCTACAAAGTATATTTTACAAATATTCACAGGCTGAAAAAAATCTAATTTACAAATGAACAAGTTCCTCTTCACTTCAGGGGCCCTTCAGAGCCACCCCTCTTCTCACATCAGAGTCCCCATGAGAGGCTTCCTTCACATTAGGCTCCCCATCAGAGTCCCCCTTACATCAGGGTCCCCATTAGAGTCTCTCTTACATCAGGGTCCCCATTAGAGTCCCTCTTACATCAGGGACCCCATTAGAGTCCCTCTAACATCAGAGTCCCCCTAACATCTGAGTCCCCATCAAACCCCCTCCCTTACATCAGGATCCCCATCAGAGTCCCCTTTACTTTAGGGTCCCCATCAGAGTCCCCATTACATCAGAGTCCCTATTACAGTCGTCCTAACAGAGTGCCCATCACAGCCCCCTCCATACATCAGGATCCCCATCAGAGTCTGCCTAACATCAAGGTCCCCATTAGAGTCCCTCTAATATCAGGGTCCCCACAAAACCCCCTCCCTTACATCAGGATCTCCATCAGAGTCCCTCTTACTTTAGGGTCCCAAGCAAAGCCCCCTTTACATCAGGGTCCCCCCATTAGAGTCCCCCTAGCATTAGGGTTCCCATTAGAGTCCCCCTAACATCAGGGTCCCCATCACAGCTCCCTTCACATCACGATCTCCATCAGAACCCCCCTTACATCAGAGTCCCCGTCAGAGCCCCCACTACATCAGGGTCCCCATTACAGCCCCGCTAACAGCAGAGTCCCCATCACAGCCCCCTTACATCAGGATCCCCATCAGAGTCTGCCTAACATCAGGGTCCTCATCAAACCCCGTCCCTTACATCAGAATCCCCATCAGAGGCCCCCTTACTTTAGGGTCCCCATTACATCAGGGTCCTCATTACAGTCGCCCTAACAGAGTCCCCATAACAGCCCCCTCCTAACATCAGGATCCCCATCAGTCTGCTTAACATCAAGGTCCCCATTAGAGTACCTCTAACATCAGGGTCCCCATTTGAGTCCCCCTAACATCAGGGTCCCCACCAAACCCCCTCCCTTACATCAGGATCCCCATCAGAGCCCCCCTTACTTTAGGGTCCCAATCAAAGCCCCCTTTACATCTGGGTCCCCATCACAGCTCCCTTTAAATCAGGATCTCCATCAGAGCCCCCCTTCTATCAGAGTCCCCGTCAGAGCCCCCGCTACATCAGAGTCCCCATCACAGCCCCCTTACATCAGGACCCCCTCAGAGTCTGCCTAACATCAGGGTCCCCATCAGAGTCCCCCTTATGTCAGGGTCTCCATCAGAGTGCCAATTAAAACAGAGCGCCCCTTGTGAATGTACAATATATATGTAAAGCGCTGCATAAATTGACAGCGCTATATAAGTACCTGAAATCAATAAATACATATTAGGTTAAAGCACAGATTGCAGACAGCCTCTGCTAACCTGGCTTCACAGTCTGTAAACATTGACGATATGCCACTGGCCCTAGCCGCCGGCTGAATACAATCTTGTAGTGGGCTAAATCTGGTGCACGAGCCATAGTTTAGGTACATATGTTGGAGGAACTCTTGCTGTCTAAAGATTGCATCAAACAATATTTGCAGAAGAATATTACTTAAAAAAAGCCTTGTGAACAAAACAAAAAGCAATGGTATGAATTATGGATTTGCATAATGAATTCGATTTTTGGAGAAAGAATGTTTAATGTTACACAGATGAGCACGCAGGTTTACATATGACAGCTGTCTGTCACTAGACACTAAAAAAATGTTGGATCACTGGCTGTTTCCCAGCCGTGAGGCGAGGAGGCAGGACCCCGCGCCGCAAACATTTTTCCTGCTATCAATTGACACATTTACAATTTACCGTCAAAAACCATCTGTTCATTCTGTTTGATCTGCACCTACAGTTTACCACACAGGAAAACACATTGTGATGATTTATTAATATTGTTTACTGCACAGAGCCGACACAGACAGGGAAAAAAACGGAAGCGCAAAAGAGCTAACAATCCAAAGCTACAGCTGCTTTTACAGAATAAAATAAGCAGCAGGGATTACTGCCATCATATTGAAGCCCTGTGACATCCATATGAACCTCCCCCTGTGTCCACCATCAACTGGAAATCTGAAGCAGGAAAAAGCAGGAGGAGAAGCAAGATAGAGAAAAGGTCATGTGACCTCTTACTGCACTGGGCTCCAGAGGTTCAGTAATTCTGCTTCATATATTACCAGTGACAGAATTACTTTGCAGATGCGCAGCTCAGAGTACATTTACAGCACTGCCCAGTGCCGGGATGAAGTGACTCCCGTGTGCATGCGTGGGAGTGATGTCATCGCAGCCCAGGCCATTTAAACGGCTGAACAGGGCGAACCTAGAAGGAACACCAGGAGAAGTTTGACAGCTAAAGCATTTGTTGCCCCAGCATTTCATATTTCTGATATATGGCTGCTTGACCATGTACTTGTATGAGAAAGTCTCTTATTCTCTTTGAATTGCTTCCTGTGAAATCCCTGGTGTTCCCGCCAGTCTCTCTGCTTTCCCATTAAAACTGACCATACTACACAGGAGAACACTGTGGTCAGTTCTCTAGCCTCTCCTTCAATGATCAGACTTATCCTGACACCCCCCCCCCCCCCTGCAGTCCAATTGAAGGTAGAAACACACCGCTCAAGCTGGCAGCCAAACCCACGTAGGTGCACACCCCGGCACACCACTGCAATGCATGTAGACTCAAAGGAAGGGTAGGCGGCACTCCACGAATGAATTTAGCAGCTTAAAATTTTATTCACCAAAAAGCCATGTACAGGAAAGGAGGTCGACGCGTTTCACTCGTACACCACAAGCTTAATCATTACAAATCCCCCCCTGCACCTGCACCGCCTGTCACTGGGAATCTCAGTGTACTGCTGTTTTCCCTGATCCCAGCTCTTATGCAGCTGAGAACAGAGGAAATGTGATCACTTATAAAAAAATAAACATTGCATCCTTTTTTTCCCTTTTTTATAGCTAAACAAAAACGTTTTAACTTTCATTTTGCTTTTAAACTGAATGGGTTTTGTTTTACAAAGTAATTGTTTACATTAACTCTAAGGGCCGTTTCACCCCTAGGCGATCCGACTTCAGGGGCAACTTTGCTAGGCGTTTTGAACGCGACTTCAGCAAAACTTACAACGCAACCTGAAGCGACCTCCATGCCAGGCGAATTTGCCTGTGGCCAATCAGAGAAGGGAGGGAGGGGGCTGCCTGGGTAATTTGGGGGGAGTAGCTGTGTAAATTCTTTTATTTTTCCTGTAAAGTCGGTTTAATATAGATGGGGGATAAAAAGAGGAAAGGGAAATGGGACTTTGAATGAAAAACGCGGCGGCTCTAAGTAAAAAATTGAGATGATGATTTAACCACTTGCCGACCGCTGATCGGCATCTGACGGCGGCAAAGTGGCTCTGTAAGGCGAAACGCCGTCATATGACGGCGGCCGCCAGATCGCGCACAGTGAGCGCGCGCCCGCGCGCTCACTGTGTCCGGGGAGGGCCAGGGAGCGGGTGCGGCGGCTTCGTTTGCCGCCGGACACCCGCGATGCCCCCCCCGGAGTGAAAGAACGGAGGTCCGTGTAAGTAAACACGGACCTCCGTTCTGTGAAGGGGGAAGGGATGTGATCACAGCCTTCCTCTACATGGAAGCTGTGATCACTTCCCTTCCCCAGATAGTGCAGTCCCCATACAGTTATAACACACCCAGGAAACATAGTTAACCCTTAGAGCGCCCCCTGCAGGTGAACCCCTTCACTGCCAATGGCATTTACACAGTAATCAGTGCATTTTTATAGCACTGATCGCTGTATAAATGCCAATGGTCCCAAAAAAGTGTCAAAATGTTCCGACATGTCCGCTGCAATATCGCAGTACCGCTAAAAATCGCAGATCGCCGCCATTATTAGTAAAAAATAAAAACCCCAAAAATGAATTCTCATCATCCGTAAACGCGACCACTTTTGCGCAAACCAATCAATAAACGCCGATTGCGATTTTTTTTTTATCGCAAATATGATGAAGAATATAAATCGGCCAAAAACTGTGAAAAAAAATGTTTTTTTATATTTTTTTTTGGATTTGTATTTTAGCAAAAAGTAAGAAATTTGTTTTTTTTTGCAAAATTGTCGCTCTTCTTTTGTTTATAGCGGCGATCAGAAATGACGCAGAGGGGATCAAATACCACCAAAAGAAAGCTCTGTTTGTGGGAAAAAAAGGACGCAAATTTAGTTTGGGTACAACGTCGCACGACCGCGCAATTGTCAGTTAAAGCGACGCAGCGCCGAATCGCAAAAAGGGCTCCGGTCCTAAAGCTGGAAATCCTTCCGGTCCTTAAGTGGTTAATGAATCTTAAATCTATGTGCGATCTCCAAGAAGTTTTGACCAAATACATAATTTCACATATTAAAAAAGGGTATCAAAAATTCATATATATACACATGTATGTGGAGAAAAGAGACATAAAAGATACAATACATATGATGCAGTCATTTAAAGTGGTTGTCAACTTGTGACAACCATTTTCACCTACAGGTAAGCCTATGATAAGGCCTATAATAAGGGTTACCTGTAGGTACCCTGCATATCTCCCAAACCTGTACAGTTCAGAAGATATGCCGTGTAAGAGATGTGCCTACATCACTTCGATACATGCGAAGTGAAGAAACGGCATCTGTGCCGTTTCTTCACTGTGATCGTGCCGTGACTGAGGGCTCCCGCACGCATATGCGGCAGTGAAGTCACGTGACTCCGGCCAGTCACAGAGCCAGAGATCAAGGCCCGGAAGGAAGAGGTGCAGAAGATGAAAGCTGCCTACACGGGACAGCGTTGGACGTCGCAGGCTTCGTTTGCAGGTAAGTGGCACATAATGGGCTACTATACAGGGGATACATCTACTTTACAGGGGAATACAGAGGAAGTAAACCCCATCTGGGTTTACTTCCTCTTTAAACACATGATTGATATACAGCCAATCACCATAAATTATGACAGAATGTAATGGTTGATAAGAAACACGACATTGTTAGCTCTATGCATTTCATGATTTTGGATCACTCTTCAGGAGCACGCGTGTAATATGAATCTGCAATGAATTGCAAAAATAAGGAAATGGTCCAACATGATTGAAAAAAATATATAAAGTTGATCGAAAAAAACCTTATTTGCTTACAGAATATCCATGTCTCAAAGTTTTGATACTGAGGGTTGTGAGCCCAACAGGGCCATGTCTTCCGGGAGCTGAGATGGTGTGCTGTGCTACTGTAAAACAACAGGACCAGCATACATGGGGAATGGTATCAAAAGTATGCATCGGGTGTGGTGAAGAAACAAACCAAGACCAATTGTTTGTGGCTGCTGTGAAAGTAATAATGATGATATGTACATGTGAATATGTGAAAAAAAAAAATAAGATGGGGGATCCAACTTGGTGACAGCTTCCATTGAATTCTATGGGCACAAGTCGGATAGAAGTCGCCTTGAAGTAGTACAGGAACCTTTTCTGAAGTCGGAGCAACTCCGTAGTGTTCATTAAGACGGCTCCCATTCATTTCAATGGGATTTCTGATGTCAAGCGACTTGGGGTGACACAAGTCAGAGCGCAGGTCGCGGCAGGGTGAACCGGCCCGAAGTCTTCCATAATGTGTTAATATGATGGCTCCCTGGCTTCGATTGACAGCAGCGGGAGACAATGAGGAATGAGAGGCCAGGGTGGATAAAAATAAAAAAATTGATTTTTTTTCTATTTAAATCTGATTTTTTTGGTTTTTATCAAATTCATTTTAATAAAATGCTTTTGTAGTAAAAATCTATCTAAAGATAGTTTACTATTTAAGATACATTAATAATTAATTTTATTCAGCATTAAATGTAGCTTAGTTTGTTCAATGAATCCAAGCTCTGCAAGCTGAGATAACATGCACTGCATAGATGCAGTCACACAATGTCACAGTAGCTATGAGATAAAACAAAGTTCAGGAATATTCCTTTATCCAATTGTTTTGCAGATCTATGTACACTGCAAACTGTATGATTGAATCGGTTCTGATATCGCTGTTTTACTAACCTGACAGATTATTATTCTAAATAGGAAATCTTAATTTTGTTTGCAAATATTAAAGATTCTAACTAACAGCAAGAATAAGAACTTAGATTTAAAGAGCACCTGTCATTTCAGATCCAATATGGCAGCGCCTGTTAGCGGGCATCCGCTCACCCGCTGCCGTCACGTCCCTCACCTTGTTGTGTCACTGCCGCATCACCAGTCGCCTCATTAAAGTGAATGGGACTGTCGGTGAGTCAACAGCGGGTCGGAGGAGGAGCCGCTGCGAGACAGAGATGACAGTTGCTCTTTAAAAATGATGATTTAAATTGAGTTGATTTAAATCAACCCTTTTTACTAGTAATTTAAATCATGATTTAAATCGACTTGATTTATATCAAATCCACCTTGGCAGAGGCTTTCCTGCACAATGCTGGATTGAGATGACTCAGGTAAGTATTGGGGGGGCTGAGGGGGGAGCAGCACACAGGTGGATTTTTTTACCTTCATGATGCATGAAGATAAAAAACCTTGAGCCTTTACAACCATTTTAATTCCACTTTATGTGGATGTTGACTTGCCAGGACTGTTTAGGCTCCATTCACATTTAGGCGTTGCCATTTTTAAAGGTGTTTTTCGAGTGTTTTTGTGCGGGCATTTTGAGTTGACAAGTTACCAATGAAAAGCAGTAAACTGCCTGTAATCTGCGGAAAAAAAAGAAGTTTGTGTACTTTTTGAGCGATGGGCGTTTTGCTTAACCTCCCTGGCGGTATGACTGAGTCTGGAATTTATTGCTGAAAGCGGTAATGGTTTTCTGCATGGAGATATGGCGTTATGTACTATAGGCCTGCAATGGTTAGTATCCCTGGCGGTATGATTATGTCTGATTTTTGGTGCTGAAAGCGGTACAATTATTTTGCATTTATTCAATAATGTAATCAAACCAAAAACGCAGAAATTTGCTCAGTTGCAGAATTGTCGCTGTCGTCACTTTCAGTTTCTGATGATAAATTTCCCCAAAAATCAGTATCACTCTGCAAATGATTCTTATTTACTATCGGTGTTTTCTAGCTGATCAAAAACCACTTTTGACGCAAAGGGACACTTTTTGCTTGCTATGGACATTCTCATGTTTCCAGGCAGAAAGAATGACATTTATTATATAAAAGTGCATGCCGGGCTCTGGGCAAACCACTAGGGACAAAAGGGGATGTGAAATGATTTCATACAGTAATGTAATCTATAAGATTACAGTGTACTGTATGTGCTGTGTGTGTTTCACTTTTTGAATTTCCCGCCGGTCTCCGCCCCCGTGCGACGCGACGCTCGCAGGGAACGGAGCCCGGAGGCACACAGAGGCATCGGAGCTGCGGACACAGCCCGCAGACACGCTGACACCGCGGGGGGACATCGCTGGATCCAGGGGACAAGGTGAGTAACATTGCCTGGATCCAGCGATGCAAGCCCGAGTGTGGCTCGGGGTTACCGCTTTAGGTACTGAAAATCCACCCCGAGCCACACTTGGGATTACCGCTAAGGAGGTTAAGGTGACAGAATGCTCAGATGTGAACAGGGGCCATTAGAATGAATGGGATTTGTCTTGTTGGGTACTTTTAGAGCAGAAAATAGACAAAAAAAACCCGCCTAGATGTAAATGGAGCTTTAATGGTACTAAAAGATCGTATCTTTCCCTATCCATCAGGATAGCTCACTGCCACCAAGACGAAATAAATCTGCAAATGCCTCAAAAGAAAACCATAGTGCCAATAAGGAAAGCAGAATCCTCCTTTCTAACAGCAGGGCACCAGCAGGATATTAACTGTATTGTAGCTAAAACTTGACATTTCACTTCTTCATTTAAACACGATTTTCCAGCATTAACAGTTAAAGAACTCACAAGTTTAGATAAAGTTAAGCAGAAGTGTACATTAACCGCCATTTACAAAGCTACAGCATGTTCAGTCTGTAGCAAGTATAAGATCCCATGGGGCTATCCAGGCAAAGACTAAACAAACAATGTAATCCTGAACAATCCCTGCAAGAAGCTGTCTGTAAGGAGAAATAAAGTGTGAAAGAGAATGGACAGCTCAAACGAAGTATGAGAAAAATAAGTACCAAAATATAACAACTGTGAAGGCAGCGTAAGAAACGACTTCCAGTTCGCTATAATTTGATCTGCTGCTGAAATCTAGAATTGTTTTTGGTTCATTTTATTTGTAATGTTTATACATTTTTAAACGTGTTTTATGCCTATTTTCTTTTATTGTGTCTGCAAGGTCTTTGTTTCCTAAAGATTTGATGACTGACAAAGGAATCTCAGAGCACAGTACAGCAGCTTGCCTTGTGGCAGGCATTGTCCGACTCAGGCTGCATTCACATCGCAGCGCATTGAATCGCTGGCACATTTACCGCCGATATGTGAATGACAAAACGCGGTACGCATATTTGAGGTGCCGTTCATTTGAATGACAGCTCAAAACGCAGTGTGGGTTTGCCGCGATTGTTGGGCAATAAAGCGCGCTGCAATACGCATCGCGGAGCACCTGTTGCCCAAAATAGTTCAGGAGTTACTTTGGGGCAACATGCAATGCGTGTTGCCGCGATTGCAGCGCGCTTTATCGCCCGACAAACCTGCACTGCGTTTTGAGCTGTCATTCAAATGAATGGCATCTCAAATATGCGTATCACGTTTTGCCACTCACATATCAGCGCTTTCAAATCACGGGCAGATTTTCAGCAAATCTGCCTGTGATTCAATACGCTGTGATAGAGCTGCTAATCATTAAAGGATTGCGATCTCGATTCAACCCCCCTCACAATCTGCACCCAACATTTCCTTGATTCTTTGTAACCACTTCAGCCCCGGAAGGATTTCCAGCTTTAGGACCGGAGCCCTTTTTGCGATTCGGCGCTGCGTCGCTTTAACTGACAATTGCGCGGTCGTGCGACGTTGTACCCAAACGAAATTTGCGTCCTTTTTTTCCCACAAATAGAGCTTTCTTTTGGTGGTATTTGATCACCGCTGTGTCATTTCTGATCGCCGCTATAAACAAAAGAAGAGCGACAATTTTGCAAAAAAACCCAAATTTCTTACTTTTTCCTAAAATACAAATCCAAAAAAAAAATATAAAAAAACATTTTTTTCACCGTTTTTGGCCGATTTATATTCTTCCTCATAATTGTGATAAAAAAAATCGCAATCGGCGTTTATTGATTGGTTTGCGCAAAAGTGGTCGCGTTTACCGATGATGAGAATTCATTTTTGGGGTTTTTATTTTTTTTTTATTTTTTACTAATAATGGCGGCAATCTGCGATTTTTTGCGGTACTGCGATATTTCAGCGGACATGTCGGACCATTTTGACACTTTTTTGGGACCATTGGCATTTATACAGCGATCAGTGCTATAAAAATGCACTGATTACTGTGTAAATGTCATTGGCAGTGAAGGGGTTAACCTGCAGGGGGCGCTCTAAGGGTTAACTGTGTTCCCTGGGCGTGTTCTAACTGTAGGGGGACTGCACTATCTGGGGAAGGGAAGTGGTCACAGCCTTCACATACAGGAAAGCTGTGATCACAGCCCTTCCCCCTCACACAGAGCGGAGGTCCGTGTTTACATACACGGACCTCCGCTCACTTGCTCCGGGGGGGCCATCGCGGGTAGCCGGCGGCAATCGAAGCCGCCGCACCCGCTCCCTGGCCCTCCCCAAACACAGTGAGCGCGCGGGCGCGCCTCCGGCGGCGCGCGCGTGCTCACTAAACTCGTTCCCGCAGCCGCCGTCGTATGACGGCGTTTTGCGGGAAAGAGCCACTTTGCCGCCGTCAGATGCCGATCGGCGGTCGGCAAGTGGGTAAACAGTGTAGAGCCGTTCAAAGCTGTCCAAAAAGCCAGAGAATATTTATCAACATTCCTCAGCACTGGGAGATAGAGAAGAGATGCATTGGGGTTGATTTACTAGAGCTGGAGAGTGCAAAAAATGGCGCAGCTGTGCATTCTAGCCAATCAGCTTCTAACCTCAGCTTGTTCAATCAAGCTTTGACAATAAAACCTTGAAACTGATTGGTTTCTGTGTGGAGCTGCACCAAATTTTGCACTTTAAGGCCTCATACACACGGGCGTTTTGGATGCCGGCGTTTCTAGGCATTTTTTGCAGCTCTCCATGTTATTCAATGGCCCTCTAAAAACGCCGGCGTTTGTGAGCAGTAGAGGGCGTCGGCGTTAGTGAGCTGTTTTTAGAATGCAGGACCATCGCGTTCTGTAGCTGTAGCGTTTTTTGACACCAATCGGCAAAACGCTCACTAACGCCCGCTAACGCCTTACCGGCGTTAACAAGCGTTTTTTGACGCCGGGGTTTTTAGGTTGAAAAATAGCAGAGGACTGATTTTTTTAAAATGCCTATTGACGCCGACGCTCACTAACGCCGATGCAAAACGCCGGTAAAACCGCTGATTTTTTTCAAAACGTCGGACCCGACGTTTTGCCTATTTTTTCACAGACGCCCGTGTGTATGAGGCCTAAAGAATAAGCAAAAGGGAAGAAGTAGAGGAGGTCAGTTTAACCACTTAAGGACCAAGCCTCTTTCTGACACTTGTTGCTTACAAGTTAATAATAGTATTTTCTGCTAGACCCCCAAATATTATATGTATATATTTATATTTAGCAGAGACCCTAGAGAATAAAATGGCAGTTGTTGCAATATTTTATGTCACACTGTATTTGCACAGCTGCCACTCAAATGCAATTTTTTGGGGGAAAAAGTAGATTTCAATGAATTAAAGAATAAAACTAAACAGTAAAGTTGGCCCAATTTGTTTGTATAATGAGAAAAATGATGTTACGCAACGAGATTTGTGATCTTTATTCTAAGCAAAAAAAATCATTATTCTCATTTTGGCCAGAATCCTGCAGCTCTACGCTGTGATGTGAATGCAGCCTGAAACTTCAAACTGAACTGTCTGGTAAGGGAGGAGTCATTGGAATGAGTCAGGAGCAGCATAAACAACACATTTGACACTACAAGCTTGAAGACACGCAAAAGTAAAGCCCCATACACATGGGTCAAATGTCGAGCGGCATCGGCCGGTTCAATAGAAACTATCCAACATTCAATTCAGCCCATGTGTACTGCAGTCGGTCCAACAGGACTGTTGATGGGGTATGACCAAAAAAACTCTGCTGACCTGCTCCTGATCAGCTGACCGATGTGTTCTGGCGGGAGGCCGTCCCCCTGTCAGAAAACGATAGAATTGCAGGGGAGATCGTTGTTCTAACATCCCGCTGGGTTGAATGCAAAATAAGTAGCAGTGTGTATTAGGCTTAAGACTAAGGCCCCTTTCACAGGGGGTAGACTCTGGCAGCGGACTTGCCTGCTCAGCATGGAATGTCTGCTGATCCCTGGTGAGCAGGCAAGTGACAGGTCTGTGTCCGCTGATGGAGAGCAGACACGGACATAGCCCTCCTGTTCTCTATGGGGCGGTTAGATGCAAACAGACCGCTTGACCATTTCCATCCAACTGTCATCTCTGATCTGCCAGACGGATAGGGAACAAATCCCCATCCGTCTGTTTTTAGCAGACAGGAACGGTTTGGATGTCAGCGGACACATTTCCGCTGACATCCGCCGCTCCACAGAGAGCACCGGAGGTTCCCCCGATCGGGTCCGCCGGAAAAACAGACAGGTGGACCTGACTGGACCTAAGGCCCCTTTCACACTTGTTCAACACGATTTTACCGCAATTTTGCCGTGTTTTCGGATCAGTACGACTTTGTTGCAACTTTAACACAATGAAAACATTACAAAGTCATACAGAAACCGTACAGAAAACGCATCTATATTATTCAGGTGCGATTTGCATGCAACTTTGAAGGTTTAACATTGAAGTCTATGGACCTCGAGTTGCATCAAAGTTGGGCCAAAGTAATGCAGGGACTACTTTGAAAGTCGTGCAGATATGAACGGTAGTCATTGGAAATAATGGGGGACGACTTGTCATGCGACTTTGCAGTCCCAAATCGCAGGACAACTCGCACAAGTGTGAAAGGGGTCTAATGCAGAACTAGCTGGTTAAAAAATAAAATATTAATAAGCAATATTGGCACCATCCAAACACATCTTTTTTTTTTTTTTTTTTTTAACTCCAATGAGCTGGGGGGCAGGGTGATTCCCACCTTGCAACTTATGTAAACAAAGAGGAGAGCCTGACGCGGCCCACTGGAGTAAAAAAAAAAAAAAAAGAGCATACGTTTTGAGTTTAGCTAGAAAGGACGTCCAAGCTTATCCCTATTTTCATGCAAAACTACAACACATTGGGGTTGATTTACTAAAGGCAAATCCACTCTGCACTACAAGTGCAGAATTCTGCTGATTTTATCATCCAATCATGTACAAGCAAAAATGCTGTTTTTTATTCTCCTTGTATGCCCCTTTGGAATCTACAGCGACTACATTTCTAAGTGCACTTGTAGTGCAAAGTGAATTTTCTTTTAGTAAATAAACCCCATTCTGTAGCATTATGGAAGAAACATGTGAATCTGGACTTCTAACTTATTTTGTGGTAATAGCCGACCACATGCTACTCTCTTGATATGGTCTCTTTAACCGATTCCATACCGCGCGCAGTACATAAGTGAATAAGCAGCGATTTGCGGGTGGCCACTAGGGAGCGCACGCGCGCCCGCCGTGCTCCTGAGTGTGCCCGCAGCTCGGGCGGACCCGATGTCCGCCAGCAAGCCGCGATGAGCGGCCACAGCAAAAGAACTGGGAACCGCCGATGTAAACGCGGCGGTTCCCCGCTCTGTCAGTGCAGGCATAGGAGGTCTACTGATCCCTGTCACTGGGATCAGTTAGATCTCTTATAACCATGGTAGCCCAGCCCCCCCCCCACAGTTAGAACACGCCTAGGGAACACAGTTAACCCCTAGATCTCCCCCTGCAGGTTAACTCCTTCACTGCCAGTGACATTTATACAGTAATCAGTGAACATTTACATTTCTGATCGCTGTATAAATGTCATTGGTCCCAAAAAAGTGTCAAAATGGTCCGACATGTCCGCCGCAATATCGCAGTACTGCTAAAAATCGCATATCGCCGCCATTGCTAGTAAAAAATAAATAAAAGCCCCAGAAATGAATTCTCATCATCCGTAAACGCGGCCACTTTTGCGCAAACCAATCAATAAATGCCGATTGCGATTTTTTTTACCAAAAATATGAGGAAGAATATAAATCGGCCAAAACCGATGAAAACATTTTTTTTTATATTTTTTTTGGATTTGTATTTTAGCAAAAAGTAAGAAAAAATTTTTTTTTGCAAAATTGTCGCTCTTCTTTTGTTTATAGCGGTGATCAGAAATGACGCGATCAAATACTACTAAAACAAAAGTTCTATTTGTGGCAAAAAAAGGACGCAAATTTCGTTTGGGTACAACATCGCACGACCGCGCAATTGTCACTTAAAGCGACGCAGTGCCGAATCGCAAAAAGTGCTCTGGTCCTAAAGTGTGAAATCCTTCCGGGGCTGAAGTGGTTAAAGAAGAACCCCTTGCTTCTTAGGCTGGGTCACACTAGTGAGATTTTAGCACACATGACAATGAAAATCATTGATTTCTATGGTGGCCGTTAACATAAATGTAACCGCAAATGCAATGCGACTTTGGGGAAGGTACTTGTGCTACTTTGGGGCAATGTAGCAACATTTTGGGCCCTATAGACTTCAATGGAGATGCATCAAAAAAGCATGTACATACAATTTGTGTTGGTTGGTAAGGAGATGGCACCCACCAGCTTCCTAACAACCAGGGCCTCATCTCTGCTTCAGCAGGGGGCCCCACCAGCTTCTGATGTAATTGACCCCGCCCCTTTGTTTATTCAAGTGGCAGGGGAGAAACAGAGCTGTCACTCAGGGGCATCAAGTGGCGGGTCCAATCGGATGTTGGCAGTTTTATTTTTCTGTGGGTTGAGGGTTGTTGTTTATCGTAACTGACAATGGACATGGATGTGGACAATGCTGGATGGCGTGACTGACAATGGATCTACATCGGGGGACTTTTTTTATATAAAGGACTTGACAAAAACTATGATGCGTTTTTACTTTCATTTGACCTTTTTTTTGTTAATGAGTAGGAGTACTATGTACATCATACTTATTCATATAGGGGGATGGAATCTGGGGGCCCTCTTGTTAAAGGGCACTTTTAGGGACCGATAAGTCACTTCTGTACCCCCTACAAGTACCGGGCTAGAGTTGTGGGGAAGAGGACCTTGTCCTCATCAACATGGGGACAGGGTGCGTTACCAGAGGGTCCCCAATGTTGAGGCCCTTGTCCTCATCAACATGGGGACTAGGAGCTTTGCCAGGGGGTGGCCCCCACATTAAGGACATGTGGCCTGGTATGGTTTGAGGGGGAGGCATGCTCATGTCCCCCTTTTCCTGGCCTGCCAGGCTGCATGCCCAGATAAGGTTCTGGTATGGATTTTGGGTTAACCTCAAGCCATTTTTTAACATTTTCCAGGAATGCCACAGCTGATAGCACAGATGAGTAACTGGTTGTTAGGATGCTGGCGGGTGCCAGTTCCTTAACAAGCAATGACTCAATCCAGCTGACCGAGAGCAGGGATTAACAAAAACACAGTTGTACAAAAAAAAGTCACACTACACACTACGTAGCACTGAAAATCGAATCACATTAGAGCCACACTAGTGTGAGCCCAGACTTAGGCTGGTCATAGATTATGGATTTTCTTTCCTTCAACCACCGGTTGAAGGAAAGAAAATAGCTTGATTCCCTCCTGCTGCGCTATTGTATTCTGACGGTGGGAGGTTCTTCTGTTGTCAGAATACCATGATCAGTGCTGCCAGCTATATTAGTTGGCAGTGATCATACAGAAAGAAAAACCCTGACAGGCTTGTATTGAAGTCGATTGATAAATTGACTTCAGTACAACCCGCCTGCCCATAGATGGGTCGAAATTTGGCCGGTTCCTGATGAACCAGTTGAGGTTGGATCCGTCTATGGCCAGCTTAAAGCAGTTGTATACCCAGTCAATAAAAAAAAAACCTGCAAGACAATAGCATGAGTTGTATGCACCCCATACTAGCTCATTATGAAGTACTCACCTTAGAACGAATGCGCGCGGGAGCCCGTCTTTCCGGTAAGGTCCGGTGCTATGCGCCGGGCCTTCACTGAAACATCACGGCGCATGCGCTGGGACATACACGGTGCATGCGCCGTGACGTTGCAGCTGCTGGGAGGGGGAATATCTCCTAAACCATACAGGTTTAGGAGATATTCATTTTACCTATAGGTAAGCCTTATTATAGGCTTACCTGTAGGTAAAAATCCTTCTAAAGGGTATACAACCGCTTTAAATGCTTGATGCAATTGTATGCATGGGAAAGTTCTGGTATTGCATTGCACTGTACGCAACAACACATGCCTATAAAAATGTTTGTTTCATTGTTATTATGATGTCACTCAGAATCTGTATGTTTTCACAGCTGTGCTCCCTGGAAATAAGCCACACATGGTTTGTTTGTTTGCTTTTATTGTAATGTTGTTTATTGTCTTTATGGCTTTTGTTTGACTGCCAATAAATACAGTTACAAAAGATTAGAGCAATGCTAAATTCTTTGCCGTGCAATGTAAAACGTTTTATCAACATAAGAAGATTGTATCTTTTCATTGCACAAATGGTAACACCAACCACACCGTTGTACTGGGGAAAAGAATAGATGTTCAGTTAGCCCCGGACTACAAATGCAGCTCAGTGGCCTGACCCTCATTTCACGCTACTAGGGAAGGCAAAGCGAAGTTCTGACACCACAACCATTGCGTTAAAGTCTGATCTTATGTTAGGGAAGTTCACTTGATCTCTTCTGCTGCTCTCTGCTGGATTTTATGGACAAGAATTTGATTTTTTTTACCACATTCCCTCTCAGGAAATATGAGTGAGGTTTATGACATACAGGGTTTGGAGCGATTTCTGCCAGTCATAGGCTGGCCACTACAATGGTCTGAGAGTAGTGATGTTGTGAGTAATTCTACAGTTTTTCCTTCAAGTGTTGGACTATGCAGTGCTGCCACTTTTACATAGGGGCAGCACAACCAGCAGACAACTACTTAGTTACTGAAGAAAGAAAAGCACTGAAAATCCACATCATCCAATCAGCATCATCTTTCATTGAAGAAAGATTCTCTCTATTGGTTGGCCACAGGCACAGTGAATATAGACTCTATACCTGGCAGAACATTATTACATTTGTAGTTCCTTCCTAAGAGTTTGGACACATATCAAGGAACTGCTGTACTGCCCAAATGATCTGTAAAATAATTCTTGTGAGCTATCAAGTGAGTTGTGCTATAAGGTCGGCAATGTTTATTAGAGCCTACAGTTCGGTCACTTCTATTGGCAATTACGGGTCACTTAATCTCCTCTGGCCATTTCTTCAGGCTCCTAGTGACCATCCCCACATTGGTGACACCCACCCTAAACAATCTCTGCCTTTTTCTCCTCTGTGAATCCATCTAAGTACTTCCTCTCTCTTGCCAATTGGCTTACATAACAACCACTTCCCTTTTTCTTTGGGCTATTAGTGACCACTGCCACACTGCTGACATTCACCCCAAACTCCATGTCTCATCTTCTCTCATCAATAATCTTACAGAACAGCCACTTTCCTTTTTCTTCGGGCTGCTAATGAACATCGCCACACTGGTGGCACCCTACACTTTGCCTCCTTTTTTCTCTTCTTCGAACCGATCTAAGCACCTTCCCTTTCCCACTAATCAGCTTACAGAACTGCCACTTACTTAGTTATTTAAGCTTCAAGTGAACATCACCACACTGGTGGCACCCACCCAAAACTTTATCTCCCTTCTTTGCAAACCCATCCTCTCTCTTGCCAACCTCACTGCCTCATCTCTTTTGCCGATTGGCTTACAGAACAGTCACTTCCCTAGCTCTTCGGGCTTGCTAGTGATCATCACCACACTGGTAGACCCACACTAAAGGTTGTCTTCCCTTTTCTTCTGTGAGCCCATCTATGTGCCTCCTCTTTACCTCCAATTGGCTTACAGAACAGCCAATTCTACAAGTTCTTTGGCTGCCAGTGAACTTCGCCAAACCTGTGACACCCACCATAAAATCTCTCTCCCTTCTTCCTCTGTATGAACCCACTAAGTGCCTCCTCTTTCCAGCCGATTGGCTTACAGAACAGGCACTTCCCTAGTTCTTTGGGCTGCTAGTAAATTTCACCACACCTTTCACATTCATCATAAACCTCTCTCCCTTCTTCCTCTCTATAAACCCCCTAAGTGCCTCCTCTTCCCTGCCAATTGGTGTACAGAAAAGCCAGTTCCACTTCAAGTTCTTTGGCTGCCAGTGATCTTTGACAATTTGTGATGCCCAACATAAAATCTCTCTCCCTTTTTCCTCTCTATGAACTCATCTAAGTGCCTCCTCTCTCCTGCCAATAGGCTTAAAGAACAGCCACTTCTCTAGTTCTTTGGGCTGCTAGTGACCTTTGCCACACCTATGACGTCTACCATAAACTTTGTCTCCCTTCTCGTCTGTGAACCCATCTAAGTGCTTCCTCTCTCCTGCCAATTGGCTTACAGAACAGCCACTTCCCCATGTTCTTTGGCTGCGAGTGAACTTCAACAAACCTGTGACACCCACTATAAAATCTCTCTCTTTTCTTCCTCTCTATGAACCAACTAAGTGCCTCCTCTTCGCTGCCAATTTGCTTACAGAACAACCACTTCCCTAGTTCTTTGGGCTGCTATTGATTATCACTACACCGGTAACACCCACCCTAAACGTGTTTCCCTTATTCTCTTCTGTGAACCCATCTAAATATCTAAGTGCCTCCTCTCTCCTGCCAATTGGCTTACAGAACAGGCGCTTCCCCAAGTTCTTCGGTTGCCAGTGAACTTCGCGAAACCTGTGACACCCACCATAAAATCTCTCTCTTTTCTTCCTCTCTATGAACCAACTAAGTGCCTCCTCTTCGCTGCCAATTTGCTTACAGAACAACCACTTCCATAGTTCTTTGGGCTGCTAGTGATTATCACCACACTGGTAACACCCACCCTAAACGTGTTTCCCTTATTCTCTTCTGTGAACCCATCTAAATATCTAAGTGCCTCCTCTCTCCTGCCAATTGGCTTACAGAACAGGCACTTCCCCAAGTTCTTCGGTTGCCAGTGAACTTCGCGAAACCTGTGACACCCACCATAAATTCTCTCTCTCTTCTTCCTCTCTATGAACCAAGTGCCTCCTCTTCCCTGGTTATTTGCTTACAGGACAGCCACTTCCCCAAGTTCTTTGGCTGCCAGTGATTTTCGACAATTTGTGACGGTCACCATAAAATCTCTCTCCCTTCTTCCTCTCTATGAACCCATCTAAGTGCCCCTCTCCCCTGCCAATTGGCTTACAGAACAGCCACTTCCCTAGTTCTTTGGGTTGCTAGTGAATTTCACCACACCTGTGACGTCCACCATAAAACCTCTCTCCATTCTTCCTCTATATTCTTCTCCCCTTCTGGCCATCAACCACTTCCACTGCAGGCCTGCTCTCAATTCAGTTGACACGTGGCTATTCTTGATATTGCACACAGGACGTTTAAAAAACTTTATAAAAACGTCAGTAGTGTTTTTGAGCATTTTTACATTAGCATTTTTGAGCGTTTTTTTTTTTCAATGGATCAAAAACATCCAAAAACTCTGGTGAGCCACGTTTTTGAGTGTTTGAGCATTTTTACAGCTGAAAAACTCCTCTCAGAACCCACTTGGGTTTTTTTTTACAGCTCAAAAACGCCCCTGCCCAAAACAGTTGATAACAGTCAAGGACATGGACACATAGGATGACAAGATAGGGTTTATTGACTGTAGAAAAAAAATGTCTGAAGCCAAAAACAGCAGCTGTAAAAACGTCCTGTGTGCATGAGGCCTAAATGTCACAAGACTATAAGACTGCAACTGAAAACATTTGGATTATTGTCAACCAAAAGCTGGTTTAACATGTTTGCCTGGAATGTTAATTTTGCAGTAATCTATTTCAGAAATAAAACAAAGTGGCAGATTGTGTGAATTGTCCAGAAAGAAAACAATAAAAAATGCCTACTGAGAGATAAAATTCATAAAAATGTCATTATTCAGAGAGCTGGTTCTCTACTAAAAAAAAAAAGAAGAGAGTATGTGAGGCTCAGTGGAGAAATATTTTACTGAAAAATAAAAATATTTTTGAACCCTTATAATTCAAGAAGAACTGGATTTCACTCTAAAAACTATTTAAATCAAAACAAGTTGAAGTGAAGTAGGGAAACAATTTATGAATGATTAGAAATTGAAAATTTTCGTTTCCAATGGGAGAAATTTAACATTTTAAGTGAGGACACAGAAAAGGCTGTTTTAGGGCTTGATACAAACAATAAGTGCCTTAACATACCTTCACTCTGATAAATCTAGACAAATAAAGCAAATTTATCAATATATTGTTTAACCTTGTTTCTGCTTACTGCAATTTTCTGTATTTCTGCCAATTCACATTTTCCATCATCAAACACAGGGCCCTGCACAGGAGTTGTATGAAAGCAATGCTTCCCAGAACCCCACTAGGTGACCTCACAGCTTGGGAATGATGGTCTCCTCCTTTCCATGGAACTTTTTTAGTTTTGGGTAGAGTGGAAGGTTTACCATCGCTGTCAAAATTGTATTGCCATTTATGTCCCTGCTAGGTGGATTTTCCATCCCAATTGCCCAGGTGACCATTAAGTGTTGGGAAGAACAATATTTTTGAATTGACATCAGAACAAGAGGTGAAGACTTTCCAATGGTGGTCACCTGTTGCAGTGACAACTGTCTAAGAAGGGAATTCCCCTTATTTTGGAGCAAACAATAAACTCAAAAGGGGTTTTGAGACCCTTCCTCCTTTTTAAAAAATAAAAGTTGTTGGCTGCACATGCACTTTAAACCACGGGTTTTCAACCAGGTTTTCATGGAACCTTAGGGTTCCTCCAAAGATTGCCAGGGGTTCCTTGAGCAATGAGCCATTTCTGCCTCTCAAATAAGTGCACACACGACACCATTGATCTTTTTAGCTATCTGTAAGGCAGTAATTCTTCCCAATAACCACAAGTGTAAGCAGCATTCTTCCCACTGACCATCACCCTAATGTGTCATGAGCTGTAGTACAGGCAGTCCCCGGGTTACAAACAAGATAGGGACTGTAGGTTTGTTCTTAAGTCGAATTTGTTTGTAAGTCGGAACAGGTACATTTTTTAACAGCCAAAAAAACTATTTTAATCTTTTTGGATAGCATAGAGAAGGGTTAACACCCCTGTAATGTTTGTTTTGCTGTCGATGTTTCTGTTCAGAAGATTTGACCTCACTTTCTGTCCCAATGATAATTGAATTTTGAAAATTTAGGGTTGTTGTGGAAACAAGGATTGGTGATAAAGCATCAGTGGAGACACCTTTTTTCCCATAATAACTCTTACAGGAGTGACTTTCCCTTCCTAGGGGTAGATTTCCTCTCACTTCCTGTTGTGTCCCTCCATTTGTAAGTAGGAGTCGTTCGTAAGTCAGACGTTTGTAACTAGGGGACCGCCTGTATATTCATTTTTAGCAGGGGTTCCCTAAGACCATACATTTTAAGGGTTCCTCTGTGGTGAAAAGGTTGAGAAAGGCTGAAACTATCTATTACTATTGTTTCCAAGGACAATATCAAAATGGTGTGAAGGAATGATGGCAAACTTCCTAATAATTGATGGCTGCCTTCCACCACAACATGACTACATGCCCTGCTCCCCCATCTCCTCCCACTCTTCCTTCCCCTTGTCCGCTCTCTTCCCTCTTTTCCACAGCCCTCATTTCCCTCCCATCCTTCCACAGCCCAGTACTGCCTAATTTCTTCCCTTGCTTGTCCTTTCGTCCTTCCTTTTCTTCTCTCTTGGGCCATATCCTGGTTGGGGCATAGCCCATGGTTGCGCTCCCGTGCCCCATGTGGCATCAACATTTTAGATTACACTTCAACTTCTCATCTTTGGAGTAGCCTCATTGAGCATACACATATTCCCTGATCTAGCCTCCTAGTGATTTCCCTCCTTGGTTTCCCTTTCTGAATGCCGAACATGTTTACGAGGCACATATGCTACATCCATCGTCTTAATATGTCTCATTCTGTTACACAGCAGTCTCCGCCATGCTATTTGTAACTAAGCCGTATTCTGCTTGTTCATAACAGTATCTGGAATACACAATGTCTTGTACCTTAGATTTCATTATAAATAAGGAGAGCATAAAAGGAAAAAAAGAGGATTTTTCATCTTCCTTTGAAGCTAATTTGTAAGAATTGATTGCAGCCCTGTGCTGTTCAGCCTCTATATCTCTGCAACCATGCTATTTACATAGTACATCATGTAGTATTTTAAAGGTTTTATACTTGATGAAAGAGCTGTCTATCTCCCCTCTACTACTTTTGTTTCCTTCGCTTCACAGGCTTACACTGCAATGTAAAAGGCACCTGGTGAAGAGGCAACTGAAGAGAGAAATGACACAAAGATCCAATATCTACATCTATTGGCTGAAGAGGTCTGCAAAACACAAGCAGTGCAATCCAGACCAGCACATTTCCAGGTTCATGAAGTGAGCACAGAAAATAGGCAGCTTTATCGCAGTCTTAAAGGATCAGAAACCACTAAACTAATATTTTTTTCCCTTCACGTTTCCAAGGCAGGAAATATTACAGCATATTTTCTACTATATAAAGGTTTCAAGAAAAGGGGGGGGGATGGCTTTTTGTAGTGCTGTGAAATGTAATGTTGGTATAAGGTTTATGGTTGTTGTATGATAAAAAAAGAAAGGAAACCTGAAGTCACTGGAATTCAAGCTTGGGCCCTTTCATTGTTGAATGGCTACAGAGAGTCAACCAAATCTTGCATATGGCAGAAGCCAGGGCCATCTCTAAAGGTACTATTGTCTTCTAAATGTCAACAAGGTCACAATGGAACTCTTTCAAACGCTTGAATAACTTGACCGCAACACTATACTATACTATAAGCACCTCCATACCAGCATTGGTGTGGAGTGGCAGGGGGGGACTTTATTAGGGCTGCTGTTAGATATCATGGAGCCCCATACATCCTACCTGACTGGGCCCCCCCTTCCAAAAATATCAAATTACATTTTTGCTAACATGCAGTCATGGCAGAAATTATACCCCCATTGAACAAGACCCATTCAGATTAATAGCACTGCTCTGAAAGGGCCCCACAACCAGATGCAAAGCATGCAGTTGCAGTGTGATCGGAGGAAATATGCCTCGCCACCACCTATCAAAGGCACTCTAAATGCTGACTGCTGTTCAGAGAGCAAAGCACATTTGAAACAGTCATTTTTTTTTCAAATTTTACATTTTTTTAAATGTATTGATTTATTTTTTTAACTGCCCTGTTGGGAGCCTTTGCTGAAATATCAGGGGTCTAACCAGACCCCTGAAGTCCCTCATTTGAGACACACAAAGGGACTGAGGACAGAGATTCATTAGTCCTTTTCTCCTCAGCTGCACTGGACAGTGAATGAATGGGAAGTGCTCTGAGGCTTCCTGTTCATTCACAAACTGAAGCACAGTTTTCTATGTTTCGGTTACAGATGGACACATTAGTGATCGGTACCGATCACTTACTGTGTTCAATCAAGAAAGGAAGGGGTCAGTAAATAGGACATACTTACTGGCTCACCCATTTTCCATCCTGAACTCGATCCTCCTCTGCCCCGCAGCAGCTGCTGATGGGAGAGGAGAAGAGGGAAGCTGGCAGAATCGCATAGGAGATGGGGCACACAGGGGGGCCCCGGACAGCGGGCACAGATACTGATCCCTGTGCAGCACAGCCCAAAGGAGAAAAAGGAGAAACTGACAGCGCTGCAGGGGAGCCACAAGAGTCAGCATTAAAGAGAAAGTAAAGTCTTCCTCTTTAATTGTACCTACAGGTAAGCCTATAGTAAGGCTTACCTGTAGGTACCGTAACTATATCCTAAACTGGCACTGTTTAGGAGATATTTAGATGCGCACTGAAGGAACGGGCCACTTGTGCCATTTCTTCAGGGCCCATGCCGTGACCGGTGGCACCCGCATGCATGTGCAGGAGTGACGTCATTGCGGCTCTGGCCAATCACAGTGCCGGGCCCACGAACCCGGAAGTAACTCTGGGAAAGATGTCGGCCGTGTCAGCGGTGTGCCGGCGCTGCTGCAGGGCATCGTTCTAAGGTAATACTAGCTCATCATGCCTTTTTTTTTGGGGGGGGGGGGGGTTTAAGGCAGTACAGCTGGCCTCCTGCTTGGCAGGTGCCCGGGCCCCCCTTCTGAACTGAGGAGGTCCGGGCCTGGAACAGGAGGGCCAGCTGTACTGCTTTATCAGTGGCCTTGGTTTTTATTTACCCCATCCTCCCTTCTATTATTCTTCTACCCTAACTCCCCCAACCTATACTTGTTTTCCTTTTTTCTCTTATATTTTTCAACCATTCCCCAATGGCACCTTACCTCTCATGCCATCTCTTTTGCCAAGTCCCTTTCAAATGAATTCCTTTTATCATCTACTTACCTTTTGTATGCTATTTCTCATTCGTTCTTACCCCGCTTCTCTGTCAGTTCTACAACAGTCATGCGCTGCCCTGCCAAAAATCGGTAACCGGGGAGCTCCGTAACACCACAGTGCTGTGGAGAAGGTGGGTATGGTTCCAGTTTAAGATTACACACCCTGACACTCACCTCTAGGATGCACCAATTAATCCCATGCAGTGGGCTGGCTCTTGGAAGAAGTTATGCAAATATCAAATTGCCCTGATTGGTGGGTGCCAGTCTGGAGGAGGGGGCATTCCTAAGCAGGTTGTATTTGCATGCAGACTAGTCAAGTTGATGCCCACCTGTGATGCTGAGCCACCATGATTGAATTAACTTAAAGCGGTAGTAAACCCATGCATTTAACAGGTTAAAAAACAGTCACATTTCCGGCATGTGCCGGAAATGTAACACTCCCATTGGTTGTGCTCTAAACCAAACTGTCAAACCATCCAATGGCTGGTGTCATAGCTGATCACATGTGCAGCATTATAGCAGTTGTAGATTAAACAGAGGCCAAGATGGCAGCTTCCTTGGCTGAAAATGATAGGAGGGTTTACTAACACTTTAAATACTATGAATGAAAGAGATGAGTCAAGGCCAGTCAGGCTGAGGAGGTAAGATTGTTGGATGTCCTCCGGCCATGGGGCGGGCTCTATTTGATTTGCTGCAGCTTCTAGTGCACACTATGAGAAGCTCACAGGGTGCAGTCAAATCAGAGTAAGCAGTAGAGGAACCTGTAGAACCATGCACGACTGAAATGAAGGCTGGAGTTCAGCCTTAAAAATGTTTTTGCTTTTAGATGGTGTATTTGTAGGAAGAAAAATGTTAAAAATGCAGTCAAAGCAGCATTTACGTGCTGCCTTTGAGCACAGCGAATATGTATTCCTCCTCATTACTCCCGCATGTTTGTTTACAAGCTAATCCTGAATACAAACCGCTACTTTAAACACCCAGCTAAACAAAAACACACAGTGGAAGTGAGCCAAGCCCTTGCTCCATTTATATTTCTATAATTATGCTCGGTAACCTTTAACGCTGATAATAGCACAAATGAAAGTGGCCGATCCTTGAAAAATGTTCCCCACCACATGCCAACCTACACATACATGCCTGCTTGTTGCCATCCTGGGAAGGTTCAGGGTTGTCAATGAAAACATGTGAAAGCATGCGAGTACAGAAGCATAGAAAGGGATAATGTCATTTATACACCACACAATATTTAATCTGTATATACTTTTATATTTATTATATAGTTCTAAACATGCGATTGCATACCATGCAAGCTTAGCTGCCACCATAAGTTTCCCTTTTCTTCGCTTTGGAAAAGAAAAATAATTGGATAGCCCCGCTGCAAACCTAATGAGAAACTGTGGACTTAAAACATTTGTTACCCCAACATTTCATATTCCTGATATGTGCCTGTGGTACCATGTATTAGAAAGTCTCTGTTCTTTTTGTATTACTTCCTTTGTGTGAAATCCCTGGTGTTCCTGCCAGTCCCTCTGCTTTCCATTTAAAAACTGACCACACTAAGCAGGAGAACTAGGACCGGCCCTACTACGGGTCCATTGGACCCAGTCAGCACTATGAGAGGGGCAGCAAATTGAACCACGGACGCCACTCCCGTCTCTTCTATTTACCCAGCAAATTGACGACCAAGATTTTCTTTCCAGCAGGTTTGTGTGTCATGATCACAACTGCCCCCCCGGGCCGCCCCTATACTACCCTAGCCCAACCCTATATTACCCTAGCCTGTCTATATACTACCCTAGCCTGTGCATATACTACCCTAGCCTGACCCTATAGTGCCCTAGCCTGTCCATATACTACCCTAGCCTGTCCATATACTACCCTAGCCTGCTCCTATAGTACCCTAACATGTCCATACCCTACTCAAGCCTGTCTATATACTACCCTAGCCTTTCTATATACTACCCTAGCCTGTCCATATACTACCCTAGCCTGCCCCTATAGTGCCCTAGCCTGTCCATATACTACCCTAACCTGTCCATATACTACCCTAGCCTGTGCATATACTACCCTAACCTGTCCATATACTACCCTAGCCTGTCCATATACTACCCTAACCTGTCCATATACTACCCTAGCCTGTGCATATACTACCCTAGCCTGTGCATATACTACCCTAGCCTGCCCCTATAGTGCCCTAGCCTCTCCATATTCTACCCTAGCCTCTCCATATACTACCCTAGCCTGTCCATATACTACCCTAGCCTGTCCATATACTACCCTAGCCTGTTCCTATAGTACCCTAACATGTCCATACGCTACTCAAGCCTGTCTATATACTACCCTAGCCTGTCTATATACTACCCTGGCCTGTCTATATACTACCCTAGCCTTTCTATATACTACCCTGGCCTGTCTATATGCTACCCTAGCCTATCTATATACTACTCTAGCCTGCCCATATACATCCCTAGTCTGTATATATACTACCTTAGCCTGTCTATATACTACCCTAATCTGTCTATATACTGCCCTAGCCTGCCTATATACTATCCTAGCCAGCCCCTTGGAATAGAACATAATGGTAGGTCATATAATTTTGCATATAGACAAGGTGCTGCTGCATCTAAATCTGACATCCTGATAATTTGAATTTTAGCTTTAATTATCATGATATAAAATAATGGATGTGGGGGCCTTTTGGTGGACATCATTTTTTTTTGGGGGGGGGGGGGGCGGACACACAATAGGAGCCCCGACCGGGTCTTGTAACACGACGGACCCAGGTTATTACTTTACGACGGGGGGGGGGGGGGTTTTTTTTTACTACAGGTGGTTTTCCGGGGGTGTAGGTAATAAAATATAGTACTATTAATTTCGATTTTAAGTTTAATAGTCCTACAGTCTAAATCTACGTCGTCGTGGAACAGATATACGTTTTAATATACTGGATGGTAATACAAGATAAGGTTCCCCGACCGATCCTATCATATATCCGTCCGATCCCGTCATATATCTGTCTAATCCCATCATATATCTGTCCGATTCCATCATATATATGTCTGATCCCTACATATACCCGTCCGATCTCATCATATATCTATCCGATCCCATCGTATATCTGTCCGGTCCCATCATATATCTTTCCGATCCCATCATATATCTGTCCGGTCCCATCATATATCTGTCCGATCCCATCATATATCTGTCCGAACTCATCGCATACCTGTA
>BLSH010001569.1:546772-576546 GCA_018402905.1 Glandirana rugosa
CCCCCCCCCCCCCAGCATTTCATTATTGGACCCAGGCAGCACAATGTTCTGGGCCAGCCCCGAGGATAACACACAGGAGTCATTGCGGGAGGCACGCCGGCTGAACTCAAAAGAGCCAGTGGGCTTCTCGATGACCACAAGCAACATGGCGGCACAGGACCGAACGGTGGCAGAAGACATGAGGATCTCAGCGGGACAACACTGGATCCTCTGAGTGGGTGAGTATCTGAAATGTGCATAACAGATCAACCTTTATGCGGTGGTAAGTTTAGTTTAACTTCGTTAATCTAGTTATTTCGTTTTGATAAATTTAGTTGATTCGTTCAATTTGTATTCGGAATCTGTTTTATGTCTTTTTTGAATTTTCTTCATATTTACCGATTTTTTAGATTCAAAACCCTTAAATTGATAAATGTTGAAATCGGTTGAATCAAAAACTGTAGGTTTTTTTTTTTGATTTGAAGTGAACAATCAAAGAGAAAAATCTTCATCAAATGATTACAATGACTCTTTAACCACTTCAATACCAGGCACTTACCCCCCTTCCCGCCCAGATTGAATGACAATTGCGCGGTCATGTGACGTTGTACCCAAACAAAATTTTTGTAATTTCCCCCCCCCCACAAATAGAGCTTTCTTTTGGTGATATTTGATCACCACTGGGTTTTTATTTTTTGCGCTACAAATAAAAAAAAAGACCGAAAATTTTGAAAAAAAATAATTTTTCTTTGTTTCTGTCACAAAACTTTGTAAATAAGTACATTTTCTCCATCACTGACGGGCACTGATGAGGCAGTACTGATTGGCACTGATGAGGCGGCATTTATATGCAGCACTGATAGACGGCACTGATAAGCGGCACCAACGGGCACTGATAGGCAGCACTGATGGGCACTCATAGGCGGCACTGATGGGCATTGATAGGTGGCACTAGGCACTAATAGGCGGCACTGGTGGACAGTGGCCACTGATAGGCGGCAATGACAGATGACACTATTTTGGAGGCATTCCCTGGTGGTCCTGGGTGGCATCCAAGATGGGCACTGAGTGCCATCCATGTTGGGCATTGTGCCCCTTATCTGGTGGTCTAGGGTGGGCTCCTTGGTGGTCAGGGTGGGCTTTCCTGGTGGTCCTGGTGGGCTCCCTGGTTGTCCTGGGTGGCGATCCTAGGGGGGACTGCACTGATAAACAATCAGCGAAGACCCCCCGTCAGGAGAGCTGCCGATCGGCTCTCCTCTACTCTTGTCTGCAGATGCGAGCAGAGGAAAAGCCGATACACTGCTCTTTCTGTTTACACTGTGACCAGCCGTGATCGGTCACGGCTGATCACGTGGTAAAGAGCTTGCGATGGAAGCTCTTTAGCGAGATTGGTTATGCGGTGTGTCAGACTGACACACCGCGCCATCAATCGTCGCGATTCGCGTACCCCGGGTTATCCTGAAAGACGTCATATGACATCCAGTCAGGATAACGGAACCACCGCCCGGCTGTCATTTTGCTATAGGCCGGGTGGGAAGAGGTTAAATCACCTTTGTCTTAACAAAAACAGCATTATTTTGAAATGGTAATCTAATAACACACACAGTCTTTGATTTCAGAAATATGCTTACAGTTCGAATTCGACTGGAATTCGAAGTAAAATTTGATTTGAATTTCGGACGAATTTCGCTTCGTTATTCGGAGCATTCGGCAAACTTTGTTTATACTGTAAATCGTGTATTCGGACATATCCAAATCTCCAAATGAAAAATTTGTCGGAATACTTATTCAGAACGAAACGAAGCACACGTCTAAAAACCGAGAGACGCTAGTCTCTCGCCAATTGATCCTGGGGTGGTGCTTTCTGATGGAGGGTCTTTTGTTTTTACACCTGGAATGAAGTTCCTTCAACTAGAAACCTCATGATAAGTTGACTTTTATGTTTCTTTATGGTCCTCTATTAAATAGGCTCTTAGCAATATGGGTGAAATCCAAGCCATGTATATAAGGTCTCAGTGGTTCCTGTACAAATCTATGTGTGAACATTTCCCTGTATTATAAATCAGTGGTTCTCAACCTCAGTCCTCAAGTACCCCCAATACGCCATGTTTTGGGAACTTCCCTAAATAGCTCTCATCAATACCATGTCATGGATATTGATTTAAAGCAGCTGTGCAAAGAAAAGGAAAACCTGAAAACATGGCCCGTTGGGGTTACTTGAGGACTGAGGTTGAGAACCACTGCTATAGATTACAGGATAAATACACCTGAAGACCTGAGGATAATGTGTAGGCCACTCCCTTTCTAATACAGATTACAGGCTAAATCCACCTTGAGTCTTCCTCCACATTTGGAGTGCCCAAAGGTCCTGGATAACGTTTACACGGTGTTTACAAATTGGCTACATCACCCCAACATGCTGGCTCCAGTTTATAGATACAGCCACTATGCTTGGAAGATTTTACTGGCTAAGGGCCATTCTTGTGAATCTGCATGCTTGCCTTTTAGGAATGTGCTATCTTTACAATAATACATGAAGCCATTTCTGAGCTTCTTCCTGAATGTGACCTTGAGGTTATATAATTGTAATGCGTCTATGGATGAAGTATATGACCTAGCATATTTATGATTTATCACGTTACAGTTATTTCTATTCACTCTAACATCAAGTTATTTTCCTTACAAGCATTCAACTAACAATTGTTACTTTAAGAAAGCACCACCATTATTAGTATATATATTTTTTGTTATAGGTTTTGAGATGCATTGATATGGATAGAGTGTGTTTTTAAAAGGCATCATTTTGTAATTTCGCCACTTGTGCCCATCTCCCTCCCCGAATACTTTCTTGAGTCCTGTATCGATCCAGCACTGTGCCCATCTGCTGATCTTCTCTCCCTGATCTCCCTGCTTTCTCAAGCTTGGCTGAGAGCAGTGGAAGCCATTGGCTCTTGTAGCTGTCAGTCAAATTCTGTGAGCGCTGAAAGGGGAGGGGGGGGTGGGGCCAAGCTGCACTGCATGTGTCAAAGGATGCACACAGCCTGGCTCAGGATCGAGCTTGCACGTCTGTCCCTATAGCAAACGCTTGCTATGGGGCAGACACAGAAGAGGAGGATCAGAGAGTGCCAATAAGGGACCTTGGAAGAGGAAGATCGGGGCTGCTCCGAGCAATTCTATTGCACAGTACAGGTGAGTATAACATGTTTATTTTTTTTTTTTTTTTAATGAGTCACTAAAACCCCTTTAAGCAGCTGGTTTTCTAGATTTAAACTTCCGTGGTAGCCCTGCAAAAGGCCCAGAGTGTCAGGATAACAAGCAGAAGGTGAATTCTATGCATTAAGATATAAAAACCTTTGTGCAGCGGCCCCCCTCAGCCCCCCTAATTACTTACCTGAGACCATCTAGCGATGTTGTAGGAATGCCTCGGCCGTCTGGGACTCCCCTCCTCACTGGCTGAGACAGCAGCGCGGCGCCACTGGCTCCCGCTGCTATCAGCCAATGAGAATAGAAAGTGGGTGGGGCTGGGCTTCTGCTTCCTGTGGGGGCACCCAACAGGAGGGAGGTGCCATGAGAGCCAAAGAGGGACCCGAGAAGAGGAGGATCCGGGCTGCACTTTGCAAATCCACTGCACAGAGGAGGTAAGTATAACGTGTGTTATTTTTTATAAAAAAAAATAAAATAAAATAAGACTTTACAATCACTTTAACTCCCATGTGCATGCGTGGAAATTACATCATTCCAGGCCAGCCAATGAAGATTGCTGGAGCGGAGGTATCTGCGGTCTTTAGGTCTGCTTTAAGTGTATGTAAAGCCCATTTTTGTTTTGAATAGATTGGGTAAAGATTAAAACCCCTGTCGGTCTATTTTCTGCAGCTTGTATCCTGTTGGGGAAATATTCCTTCACTTTTTGTACAAGATATCTAAACCGGAAGTGAGAGAAAATCTCTACAAAGAGAATTCCTGTTTAGTTTTTTTACTGGGGCAGATTTCCCCTCAAATCTTGTTGTAGTGACAACTGTAAATTCTTGGATTTCCCTTCACTTTTTTCTCAATAATGCTGACCAGGCCCTAAAGGAAGAGTAATTCTACTTTGAGGGGGGCATGGACAGCAATAAAAAAAACTTACAGGGGTTCTAATCCTTCCAAACATCAAAAACTAAAATTAATTGTTTTGGTAATACACTATAACCACTTCTCTTCTGGACTTTACATAAAGCTGTCTGCTTTCCGGGGGCAGTAGGCCATTTTAACTACTTTCGGACCGCGTTGTGTAGATTTACTGCTGCAGAGTAGCAGTGCAGGCGCAGCTAGGGGGTGAGAGCTCTTGTGCCCACCCCGTACTCCCCGTGTGTCTCCGCGGGTCGAGTGGACTCTATGTCCGCCAGCGAACCGCGGTCGTTTACTAAACAGGAGGAATGGGGAACTGTCAATGTAAATACGGCGGTTCCCCGTTCTGACAGGCGGCATGACAGATCTACTGATCCCTGTACTCAGGATCATTTAGATCTCTTATGTCCCCACTTGCCCTGCCCCCACACAGTTAGAATACAGTGAGGGAACATAGTTAACCCCCTTCCCTGCCAATGATATTTATACAGTAATCAGTGGCTATTTTTAGATATGATCGCTGTATAAATGTTATTGGTCCAAAAAAAGTGTAAAAAGTGTCCGACATGTCCGCCGCAATGTTGCAGTCCCGATAAAAATTGCAGATCGCCCCCATTACTAGTAAAAAAAAAAAAAAAAATTGTAAAAACTGCATAAATTAATTCTCATGGTTTGTAAACGCAGCAACTTTTGCGCAAACCAATCAATATTTTTATGTTCTTTTATTTTTCAATTTGGAATTGAGCTCAATTTTACACTCATGACTTGTATCCCCCCTTTTTTGAATATGATGATTTACAATTTTAATGGACTCTAAATAAATATGTTTTTTAACTAATGCTTTAGTTTGGTTGTTATTCTTTCTCATTCAGGTTTAAGTGACAGCCTTAAAAGTCTGCTCTTTTTCTCTCTCCCTCACCATGGCTTTTACTAAATTATCTTGGAGTGTCATTCTTGGGGTGTTTGTACTGTCCTGGAATTTTAGGACCAGGATAGACACAACATCAGAGTTGATAAATATATATATATATATATATATATATATATATATATATATATATATATATATATATATACCATAGTTTGCATACTCTTCAACTTTCACAGTATACATAATTTACAACTCCTCGACAATGAAATGCACACTGTGGCCTGAATTTATGAAGAAAAAGTATATATTTGCAACATTGTATAATAGAAATAAAGGGAAACTGTTTTTTCTCAAAATATTTGCTCTTTTTTCTGTATATAGTAAAATATTCCAGAGGTGAGTGAATACCACGAAAATAAAGCACCATCTATCTGAAAAATGATATTGAATTATTGGGTACAGTGTTGCATAAATAATCGTCAGCCAAAGTGCTGAAAACTGAAAAATGGCTTGGACAGGAAGCCAGTCTTTAGGTGGCTAAAGTTGGGAAGGAGAGAGCAGAGATGAACTCATCTTAGCGCTGTACTGCTTCTCTGTTCACTGTCCAGTCACAGGCTAGGGTTGAGTCCACGATGACCTGTGCTCAGAGAAAATGGGTTGAATGATGCTGGCCATAAGACTTGGGACATCTAGTGGCAGAATAAAAAGTATTACGGTGGAAATCTCTAGATTGAAGATGACTGGCAATAAAAGCTGATTTTGTAATTTTATATTTTACTAAACTATTCATGTTCATCTCGTAATTTATAGCTGGAGTTCTGAAGTATAATTTATCCTCCCTATGGATCTACAGTTGTCCATAGCACCTATGCTACATGGCGAAACCTTTCTACATTAAAATGGAACATGGTGTCTCTACCATCAACGAGTGACTAGGCGATGCCTGGGCGATATGCATATTGTAACATGTTGGGGTTTGTAGCTCAATGGTAGTGCCAAATAGTGAGTTTACTCCACACCAGAAATAGTTTTCAGGGCTTTCCTGTCCACCTTTATTTAAAAGGAATTCAAAGGTTCATACAGGTATGTCTTAAAACGCAGGGGGTTCCCACCATCAATATGAACCAAACACAACATTCAGCCTCCTGACTCTCTTGGCAGCTTTACTGCTTCGATCAGTACCTCTGGGTCCTCCTGAACATTGGTAACTTTTGGTTCTCCTGTCATAAAACACGTCCCAGTGTTCATGCACAGAAGCTGCACCTCAACTCCGTGTCTTTCCATGCAGCTTCCCAGCTGTTCTGTCCTTCATGAACGCTCTCTCAGGCTCAGGCCTTGGTCTGTCCTGACCTGGATACCATGGTGCATACCAGCACCTCTCACTGCTCCCTTCACACACTGACACCCTCTGGAGAGTGGGGCCCTGAGCTCTAACTCTTGCTCTCATATGAATTCAGCACACACTAGTGCCATTCGTGTGTTTGCTTCTTACAAAATCTGGCATAAACCACCATATTAAACAGTGGCATGAGCTTGCCCAGCCACAATATGTAAGCCCTTTCTGGCTACATGTGCTCATGTCCATCAGGGGCATATGTGGCTGGGTGACAATAAGAGCGAACAATTGGGAGATGGCTGTCACCCCATAAAAGGAAGTGCCCTTGTACATTAATTGGCTCTTCACAAATGGCTGAAATGGATCAGCCCCTGCCCCAGCTTCTCGTCCCGTGACTTGCCACAAAGATACACACAAAGATCAGCTGACAAACACATTCACCTTACAAACTGCTCAGTGTCTGCTGCCCCACTCTGCCAATCTCTCCACTGGCTGCCACTCTCCCAACTAATCAAATACTAACAATAAGTCACAAAGCCAGCCACAACTCGGCCCCCAGCTACATCACTAACCTAGTCTCAAAATACCAACCTATCCTATCGTCCTCTTCGTTCCTCCCAAGAGCTCCTGCTCTTCCGCTTCCTCATTACCTCCTCCCATATTTGCCTCCAGGACTTCTTCCAAGCCTCTCCCATCCTCTGAAATTCCCTACCCCAATCTATCAAGCTGTCTCCAAATCTATCCACTTTTAGACGATCCCTGAAAACATTTCTCTTCAGAGAAGCCTGTCCTGCCTCCACCTAACAACTGCACTTTTATTTTCTTCATCAGCTCATCCCCCACAGTTATTACCCTTTCATATCACTTGACCCTCCCTCATAGATTGTAAGCGCTAATGAGCAGGGCCCTCTGATTCCTCCTGTATTGAAGTGTATTGTAATTGTACTGTCTGCCCTGATGTTGTAAAGAGCTCCACAAACTGCCGGCTCTATATAAATCCTGTATAATAATAAAAAAGATACAAATTGCATCACCGCAGGAGAGGAGACCAAGGAAATGCTTCCTCCAGATTGATGACATCATCTCAGCCTAGGCAAAGTCTCTGACTGGAGCTCAAGGGTGGCTTTTTAACAACATGTGGAGTATTTCTGGAATATGATTCCATTGCTGTAATCTACCGAGTGACATGTCAGGAATTTATTCATGTAAACTTGTAAAATTACTGAAAGGTCCACGATGATGCGATTCCCCCGAAATGCATTGGCCCTACTTGTATACTTTTATTTTCAATAAGCTATAAAAATCATAAAGTGAAACTTTTTTTGGACATCAGGCTCTCCTCTCCAATCACCCAAGTGGCCGATGCCTCTGGAAGCTGGAAATCAATGAAGTAGACACCGCTACTCCACTGATCTCTATTTGCTTGCATGCCAAGTGGCTGGCCTGCTGCATTCTGATCACAGGAGGTTGGTCGCTCAGCATGGGCGCCATTCAGAGAATGCTCTGAAGTTTCCGAATGAATGCAAAGCGTTCTCTTATTCAACAAGGTGACATAACTATGTATAAAATATCAATACCTGGAATTCATCTTTAAGGTACAGAGTGTTCTAGAAAACCGCATTAGCTTATTAATTCATTATTTCAGAAAAAGAGCAAAAACAACAGAAGGAAGAATCTCTGTTTTTCTGAGCAGCAAAACCAACTTCGCTTAGCACGATCTGCCACTTAAAAGCTGGCAGCCCATGACAGTTCCCTTTCAAAGGGCATCAAAGCTGACATTAGTACGGCTGGAAAATAAGTCAGCGAGAGAAAAAAAAAAAAGAATGCCTTCCTTCTTACTCAGAATCGGCATAAAACAGCATGAAACGAGAGACAATAACGTAAAGGAATCTTCACATTTCCAAGAAAAAAAAAAAAACAGCCCACACAAGGCGTTCTGGGTTCAACTACCGCCGTTACAAATGAATGCAAACAGAGATGGTAATTATGCTGCGGATAAAGCGCCGTGTCCGCCCGCGTGTGTGTGTATGCCGGCTATGAATCGCCCTTCAGCAGCGAAATGCAAGGTTCAGTTGATGGAACAGGAGAAATGGACTCAACCGTCAAAACATGCAACAAGGTATGAGCCGGCCTATGCGACAGAAGTATCCAATTATCTCTAATATGGTAGCACTGCAAAAGATCACAGCCCTCCCCTTAAATAATGCTTTCTGCAGATGGAAGGAAACAAAAACACTTCAGAGAGCGCGGCTATCAAGGCGACAGGTTATGAACCTGGTGAAAAAATATATACAATATACAGATATATAAAGAAAGCTCTTTCATATAATCACGTTTCTTCAGAAGTCCCTAAAAACACGTTCAGAACAGCTAATTATTATTTGAAGATACAGGCGTATCACTGTGTACCCCATGTGAGGGCCATGTTTACCTGCACAGGTGTTCCATGCATCCTCATGCAGGCAGTCCTATTCATGCCTATTGAGATGCAGCTATTACTTCCAATTAGGCATACCCTATATTACCAAAAGTATTGGGATGCCTGCCTTTACACGCACATGAACTTTAATGGAATCCCTGTCTTAGTCCGTAGGGTTCAATATTGAGTTGGCCCACCCTTTACAGCTATAACACCTTCAACTCTTCTGGGAAGGCTGTCCACAAGGTTTAGGAGTGTCTATGGGAATGTTTGACCATTCTTCCAGATGAGCATTTGTGAGGTCAGGCACTGATGTTGGATGAGAAGGCCTGGCTCGCCATCTCTACTCTAAATTCATCCCAAAGGTGTTCTTTCGGGTTGAGGTCAGGACTCTGTGCAAGCCAGTCAAGTTCCTCCACCCCAAACTCACTCATCCATGTCTTTATGGACCTTGCTTTGTGCAGCCCCCCTCAGCCTCCCCAATACTTACCTGAGCCACATCTCGATCCAGCCATGTTGTACAAGAGACTCAGCTGTCCAGGACTTTCCCTCCTCATTGGCTGAGATGCCATTGGTTCCCGCTGCTGTCAAAGTCAGTGAGCCAATGAGGAGAGAGAGGGGAATGGACACACAGCTTGGCTTGGGTGCCCCCATAGCAAGGAGGGAGGGGCCAGGAGTGCTGGCAAGGGACTTGAGAAAAGTAGGATCGGGGCTGTTTTGTGCAAAACAGGGAGTAAGTATAACATGTTTGTTATTTTTTTTTTAAAAAAAAGAGACTTCAATATCACTTTGAGGCTGAAGTTTAAGGTCTCCTTCATACAGCTGTTTAGCCACAATAAGTGGATTCTTGCAGTTGGAAAGGCGGTGCATGTGAATAGCGGCAGCCTCTAAGCTTTCCTACTTTTATTTTCACCTGGTGATCTGGCCAGTAAGTCTGTTGTTTTTCAACAAAACAAGCTGTTCTACAGGTGTAGCAGTTACAGGGTTGAGATATACCATTTACAACTGGCAGGAGTACTTACAATGATCAGCTTTTGTTTATGTAAAACCTTTATCGCAAAAGTAAAAAACTGTTTGCGGTCACGGATTATAAAGTGTTAGTTGGGGGTTTAACTTCAATTTGTTAGTGTATCTAAATCTGCTAGTACATCTAACCACTCCCCTCCTCCAGACTGACAATTCTGCTGTCCAAAGAGGTCTCTGTTGCTCCTTCATCCAGAGTGGGGGGCGCTCTAATACAGGAGGTGTTTTACTGGCCAGATCACCAGGTGAAACCAGAGGGAAAAAAGCTTAAAAAAAAGAACACGAATGCAGCCATTACATCTAATGATTGGTAAGCTGCAATATATCACATTTGGTTTTAGGTTTAATACCACTTTAATTTATTTGTTGCATTAAAAATAGTGCAATTTTTTTTTTTTTTTTAAAAAGCCTCTACTTAATTTGTAATTTAGTTGCTTTGTACTAAAATCATCACTTTAGTGTCATTTTAAATGGGACAAATGATAAAATGTTACTTTTTATCTACAGTAACGCTATTTTTTTTAACCATTGGAACCATTTTTTTTACATTTTGTCTATGGATTGCATAAAAAATGTAAAACATTTTTATGCAGGACAATATCACAAAAAATATATATATATGTGTATTTTTTTTATCTTGGTCAAAATGTAAAAATCATTACATTGATTTCCACGTTGTATTTCAGTTATTTCTAGCCTACCCCTATTAATTTGATCGATCTTGAAGTTTGTAAACTTACATTGTGAAGATGCCCACACATGACTTCCTGGAATTCTGTGTCACGGAGTCACTATACCCTGTGAAAAGGCACTGCTAGCCCACAGCGCCTGCTCTTCATAACACTTCTGCAGGTAATTTTGGCAGGTGATCGAAGCTCGCTCAGCTAGAGCTGGGGTGTGAGCTGCACCCACAGCTCCTGCTCCTCATACCACTTCTGCAGGTAATGTTGGCATTCCCTAAGTCCAGATGTCTTATCAAGCTTTGTGGTTCGTCATGACGAAGTCAAGTAATTTTTGTTGCTAGGGGCTTGTTTAGGATACCACCCATCCCCGGTCTTCAGACAGTTACTGTTGGATAAATTCAGTAGACTTTCACGGGCCTCATCACTCTCCTGTCTGGGTTTTTTAAAGGTAGTAACTTGGCTTCAGCAGACGGCCAGGCTTCCATTGTCAATGAGTTGCTGGAGGGAGAATGTTCCAAGGGGTTTTTTGTGATATTTTAATGTCTTCATCGTTCGTTCTGCATGTGCAGGGTTGGCCCATCGGGGTGGTCAGCGGCTAGTTTTTTCATATATTGTTGATTACTTTTGTCTGCCTCATTCATTTCTCATGCCAAGCTGTTATTCCATCATTCTCACTGAGATTTTCCCTTGCAGTACTCATCCGTCGATCGGGCTATCAAGCTCTTCCTACGATAGGTGGGGGCATTTGGTTATTTAAGGCTGATATTAACAATGCTTGAAGCCATTTCCTATCAGTCATGCCCTCTTGGCAATGGCAAGGTAAATGGCGCAAACTTTGTTATTCCACCACCAGGTTAACCTTCGGGTCAAAAGCAGTATTATTTTTTGACACCTTTGCGCAAGCACTCTATTGGATCTTGGGTAACTGTAAGGTGGTCAGGGGATAATTAATTATCTAGATGAATTCCTGTTGTTGGAGGACCCTGGTCATCCGCCCAGGGAACTGCATTCTCTTACAGGGCTGTTTCTGAGCTAAAACATCCCCTCGGCTGCCCACAAAGTGGAAGGCCCACCAAAGTCATCGCAGTTTTTCATAACGGGAATTCCAGTTCTTTTTGAGTATGCTGAATCATACCATGAGGGTTATTCTACAGGGTAGAGCTTTGTTCCAGGTTACTGGCCCTCCTTCTCCTGTTTCAGGACTCTGACCTAAGTTGGTTACAAGCAGATGCACAAGCCGACCTAATCATGTGGGACCAGTTCCTGTGTCACTGGCATGGCATCTGCATGTCCATTGCACAACCAACGAGCAGGTCTCTCAGAGTGTTTCAGATGCTGCTGCCTCAGTCGGTTTGTATGTAAAGGGGTAGACAGCAGTTGGCCCCGGAAGTATTTCATCTGGTCAAGTTTGCTCATACTTTGGTATTGTTTGAAATTAGTCAATACGAGCGGCGACGGTAGCACAGGGACCAGTTGGTCAGGGAAACTCGATGGTTGCTCCATGGACAATTTGGCCACAGGCAATATTGTTAATATAGGTAGATCGTGGTCCCTTCTGGTGATGTCCTTCATGCGTAGGTTGATATGGCCAGGCCCGACACACAAGTATCATTTCCTGGGAGAGTTCCTCAGTGGGATTACAACAATGCAGTTTAATGCATTATATTGACTTAATCTCCCGCATGGGATGGCTTTCTTTGCATGTTGCCAAAGCGAATTGGCCTTATCCCTTAACACCATCAAGTTATCTGTCAGGGTCCAGCACTTCAGGTCCCTGCAGACTCTTACTCCTGATAGTCCATCCATTTTTGCAGCTCACCCTCTCAAAGTCATGTTGTGGGGTATTTAGAGAACTCAATCACATTGGTCATGTCTATCAGTTAATGGCCAGTTACCTTGGTATTTCAGACTCATTGTCCACTTCCCCTTTTGGCGGAGGTCCAGTTTAGTGGTCAAGACAGCCATTGGAGTTTCTTTGGCTAACTAAGATCCAGGGAAATGTCCCAGGTTAGCTGTCATGCTCCCATTCTGCTCAGAGGCTCTCTCATCAGGTCCTTGTTCACTGCGCTTTACAACGTAAAAAAACAAGTATAGACAGGCAGGCCAGGGGTTCATGTTAAATATCATAGAACTACCGGTTACCGTGACCGATTGAAGCGTTTCGATCTTCTCGGTAATCATTTCTCAGCGACTTCTTTGGACAACCTTTGCTCCCTTTTTCCACGCATCCTCTCATGACAAAGCGTTTGTTCCTCATGTCAGGATGTTACTTGCTATATCAGGCTTAATCTGAAACCACGTTCTGAACTTTCATTTAGAATCAGGGCAACATCCGCAGATTACAACAGGGGGTCCCTTCTGGTATCAGCAAATACATGGGGGCGCTGAAGTTCCTCCTGTTATAGTAGATACATACCGGAACCCCATTCGTTAGTCATCCGGTCATTTGATATTTACTTGATTATTGGTTACCTGTCCATTTTTAGCATTTCATAATCACACCTATTTTCTGTGTCTTTTGCCCTCTTTCAGGCATACTGACCAACTAGACCAAGGCACACCGCGTGGTCTTGGTAGTTAGGGTTAGTTAGGGTTATCACATTTCCATATGAAGACTCTGACTACAAGTTAAAAGGCTGGCCTAAGGCCAGCCTGGATTTGTAGGAGGAGTCTGTGGGGTACGTATATCCCTCCTCCTCCGTCTGCTCTTGCGTCGGCTTGTTTCCTGGTTCCCACCCACCCATTGCCCCAAACTTTCATTAGTTCATATATATTATATATATTTCATATACATATTCAGGGTATGCCCTCTTTCAGGCATACTGACCAGCAAGACCAAGGCACACCTCATGGTTAGGGTTATCGCATTTCCAGGTGAAGACTCTGACTACAAAGGGGGTGCGGTTTTCTGGGTTCTGTGCTGAGCAGCTGTCCTGCAGTGAACATAGGGGGTGCTGTTTTCTGGGTCTTGTGCTGAGCAGCTGTCCTTCTGCATAGAGAACACAGGGGATGCTGTTTTCGTAGTCTTGTGCTGAGCAGCTGTCTTACTGCATGGTGAACATAGGGGGTCACTTGCTTAGCACAGCCACCAATCACACAACGTCTTGTATTTATTTCAGTGAATACAAGGTGTTCTCTAACTAGACAAGACCCACCCTTCAGAATAAATATGTGTTTCTACCAATTCTGAGATGATTCTGTGACTGTTGATACATATATATACCAGAAGACCATCCTCTAGTGAAGTCCAGTCACATAAACACATTGCATCTGTAGACAGGAAACAGACGGGCTTCAGCAGACAGACCCAGCGCCATGCTGAGCCGCATTATGAGCGCAGAAAGAAATCTGCAGAAGATGACATCCAGCAGGTCAGCCTGGTCACTTCTGTGTTGGCGACGATTTCACAGAGCCGGTACTTGTCAATCACAGAGGTACTGCGGGTCAGCCAGCTCTGGAGCTGCTGCTTGTTAGTCATTAAAAAGAAAATATACCCAGGTGTCACTCTGAACACAGAGATATCGTGTACTTTGCAGAATAGCCTGCTACCTGGAAAATCAAATTTATCGGCAAGGATTGAAGCAGCAGAGGAAGCACACAATGAAAAGACAGCAGTGCAAATCAATCAAAGTGAGTCTTTTAATACATCATGGCTAAAAGTATGCATAGCTCCCAACTGTCCCTGATTTCGAGGGACGGTCCCTGATTTGGAATAATGTCCCTCTTTCCTCCTCATTTGTCCCTCATTTTGGTCTGATCTATATAGTTGTATATAAAATGCACTATTTATCTTTCATAAAAGTTTCACAGAGCTAAAAGTTCTAAATTGCTGCATTTGTAAAGGAATAATAGTGGTTAAAAAAACACTAATGGGTTTAACTAATCATTTTTTTTTGTATAATTCTCCTTTAAGGGGGCATGGCAGGGGGTGTGCCCTATGCCTACATAAGTTTGATAATAGGTGTCCCTCATCCTCATCTCAAAAAGTTGGGAGGTTTGAGTATGTGAACACATGACTGTCACACCCACTAGGGATATGCAATTAGCGGACCTCTAGATGTTGCAAAACTACAAGTCCCATCATGCCTCTGCCTCTGGGTCTCATGCTTGTGGCTGTCAGAGTCTTGCTATGCCTCATGGGATTTGTAGTTCTGCAACATCTGGAGGTCCGCTAATTGCATATCCCTGCACTATATGGATACCCCTTCAGATGATTGAGTGTAGGGATGATGAAGGGGTACTATTAACCCCTTGCTGACCGCCAACAGGACCTGGCGGGCAGCTGCCCCGGGCGATGAACTCGAACTTCCAGATTTACAGAACACAGCATGGGTTGATCAGCAGGCTTGCAGCCAATGATCGACTGTGAACCTGCTGATTGCTGTGACCAATCACAGCACAGATCTGTGTATGTTAGTAAACACAACCCAGATCTGGTTGTTCGACAATTAACCCTTTGACTGCCCTCCTGATCACCCCTGTCACCCAGCTAGTGCCATTAATAGTGTTATCACTGATCACTATATCAGTGTCACTAGCGACATCAGATATTGTCAGTTAGACCCCTTTCACACTGCGAGTTGTCCTGTGATTTGGGACTGCAAAGTCCCATGACAAGTCGTTCCCCATTATTTCCAATGAGTACCGTTCATATCTGTATGACTTTCAAGTTGTGCCGACTTCAAAGCCCCTGCATTACTTTGGTCAAACTTTGATGCAACTTAAAGTCCATAGACTTCAATGTTTAACCCTCAAAGTTTCATGCAAACCTGAATAATATAGATGCGATTTCTGTACTACTTCTGTACAGCTTTGTAATATGTTTTCATTGAGCCACAGTTTCAACAAAGTCGGCCCAAAGTCGTATTGAGCCAAAATCACGTTAAAATCGCAGTAAAATGGCAGTAAAATCAGGTCGCACAAGTGTGAAAAGAACCTTAGCGCAGGTTCACACTGAGTGTGGGAATGAAATTGTGCGAGTTTAGCTGAACTCACACCATTTCATTCCCGCATGTCAGTCTCAATTTCACAGGCATCTCTGTGGATTCCTATGGAAATCGCACACGTAAATCGCAAAAAATAGTACAAAAACGACTTTTTGAAATCGGTGCAGCTCTGCAAGTGCGGCGTCGCACCGATGAGGACGGTGCCATTGCCGGCTGAAGAAGTTCAATCGGTGACGATACGCGTCTAGGGGGAGGAGCCTGCGCCTGCATGCTACGCTACGGTCATCGTAATTGTGTATCCTCAAACAGTACCTTAGATGCGGTATCCAGCTCGCACGGCTTTATGTGCTGCTTCCTGTAAGTGATTTTATTGTTATGTGGGGTGATATTAAACTTTTAAATGGAGAGCATTAGATCTTGTCCCCTTTTTTTTCCATGTTCTAATGTATTGCGGGAGCACTAGAAAATCACTTGAAAGTATAATATTGTTCTGAGCATTGGAAATATTGGAGATTACACCTGGAAGGGAATTACCATTGGGATTGTTATACCTGCTGCCAGCCAGACCCCTGGAAGGGGATAATGCCTGTTTAACCGTTGAGTGAGGTGAGCGGCCAATGTAGCTGGTGGAGGATAGAGAAATGCACCAAAAGTTTTTTCCACGTACTTATCGGGGTCTTCAGTCTATGATCTTTCTGCTTATGGATCTATCTCCATGTCTAAACGTCCCTGTTTGAAGAAAAAAACTTTTTTTTTAATGAACTTTCCCTTGCAGCTTGCAAGTTGATTCATTTTTTCACATGATTTTTTTTTCACTTTTTTGAATTGCACACATTGTTTATATGTTTGTATGATTTTTTTGCTTATGGACTTATTTCTATGAAGTGTCCGTTTGAAGGAAAGTTAGATGAACTTTTTCTGACTTTCCCTTGTTGCTTGCTGATTTTTTCACCTTCAACATTTTTTTGGCAGAATAGTTACAAAAATTGATTGTGATATTTTGTACATGTTTACTGATCGCACTATTAGCACTTATATATAAATTTACCTATTGTGTTTTTTTTTGCACATAGATATTTTATGCTTGGTATTGATATATATTGAGCATTTATAGGGTTTAGCGCTGCAAATTTATGGTTTCATATTGCTAATTAGTGGAGTGAAAGCACTTTTCTTGTGCCAGCAGCTCTGAGGTTGAATAGATTGATTTGCACTGATTTTTTTTTATTATTTTGCTTTACAGGCGCTATAAATAGCGCCGGTAAAGCGCCTCAAAAATCCCTCCCCATTCACCCCAATGTAAGAGCCCTGAGTGCTTTCACACTGGGGCGGTGTGCTTGCAGGACATTACAAAAAAGTCCTGCAAGCAGCATCTTTGGGGGTGCTCCTCCATCGCCCCTGCCATTGAAAACAATGAGCAGCGCTTCCGAAGCGGCTGCACACCGCCTCGGTAGCGCGGCGCACCAGCACTTTTAACCCCATTTTAACCCCTTGTGGGGGGTTAAAAGCGCAGTGCTCCCGTCTGCATAACGGCGCCGTAGCGCCACTATAACAGCGGTAAATCCCTGCTGAAACTACTGGGGATTTACCGCTACCGCCCACCCGCCCCAGTGTGAAAGTAGCCTTAGAATTTTTATTTTGAGCACTCGCACTTTATTGATTTGCACTGAACATCATTTTTGTATTGTACGTTTTTGGGGGCCTATTATCATTTAGGTCCCTTGTAACGCCACCTTTCTCACTGATTAGAAATACGCAAAGGGCGTCATAGATATTTATTTTGGATCAGCGCTGTTTTTCTTTTTCAATTTTTATTTTTTGGTTCTGCAAAAAATCACGGCAGCTGCGATCCATAAAATTGGATTTCCCACAGTTTCGTTTCTCATGTGTCTCATTTTCCTCCAATAAATTTATAAGGAAATTTAATTTTATTGGATAGGTTTTATAACAAAAAGTGGACAATATTGGGGTTTTTTTTCGCATTTTTGGTCTTTTTGTCAGTTATATAATTAAAAAACCCAGTGGTGATCAAATACCGTCAAAAAAAGCTCTATTTGATACGCCCCTCCCTAACCAATGACACCATAAAGGTTCTAATCCACTCCCTGGTCATCTCTCGCCTCGACTACTGCAACTCCCTTCTCATTGGCTTACCTCTACATAGCCTATCCCTACTTCAGTCCATAATGAATGCTGCCGCCAGGCTCAACCACCTTAAAAACCGCTTGGTGTCTGCTACACTCCTATGTCAATTCCTCCATTGGCTGCCACTCAGCCAACAAATTAAATTTAAGATACTAACAATAACAACCTGGCCCCCAGCTACATCACTAACCTGGTCTCAAAATACCAACCAAATCGATCTCTTAGCTCCTCTGGAATGCTCTACCCCAATCTGTCTGACTTTCTCCTACTTTGTCCACTTACAGACGATTCCTGAAAACTCATCTCTTCAGAGAAGCCTATATGGCCCCCCACCTAACAACTGTACATTTATCTTCTCCATCAGCACATCCCCCACAGTTATTACCTCTTGAAGCTCTAGACCTTCCATCTTAGATTGTAAGCTCTAACGAGCAGGGCTCTCTTAAGCCCCGTACACACGGGACGACGATCGTACCTACTATCGTCGCAAATCGTATGTTGGCTGTTGTATCTAGCATACTGACTGCACTACACGATCGTACGTCCGCAGAAGAACGTTCAGGTGCATGTAATTAGCATCCGGCCGTTCCTGACTTCTGAGCATGCATGTTTTGCACAATACAACTTGTTGTACCAACTGCTCTGTACACACGGTACAACGGTCATATGAGAGCTTGTTGATACGACCAAGTTTTCTAGTCTGCTCATACAACTCCCCTTGTACGACCGTCGTATGTTCAGCTGTTCAAATCGCGCATAGGAACGATCGATTACATATACGACGGTCGTTAGTACAACCTGTTGTATACAACTGTCAAACCGTGTGTACGAGGCTTAAGGCCCCTTTCACACGATCGGGCTGCTCGGATCTATCTGTCAGTTTTTCAGACATATATGAGCGGGCCACCCATAAATCTCTATGGCCAGTCAGATGTCAGCGGAGATGTGTCCGCTGACATCTGATCCGACATGATCCACTGAAAATAGAGATATTGGTGATACGTTCACCCATCCGTCTAGTGGATCGGATTGGATAGGATCAGATGAAAACAGGTGGATCCGTTTCCATCCGATCTCCCCATAGAGGAGAGCAGGGAGCTGACAGGTCCGTCCCTGCACAGCGTGCAGAGACCGAGCTGTCATCCGCCGGCTCAGCAGAGGTCATCGGAGTGATTCCCGCTCAGCTGGTGGACCCCTCTGAGCGGATCCGCTCAGTGTGAAAGGGGCCTTATTCCTACTGTATTTAAGTGTTTTGTAATTGTACGGTCTACCCTCAAGTTGTAAAGCGCTGCATAAACTGTTGGTGCTATATAAATCCTGTATAATAATAGTAATAATTGTGTGAAAAAAATTATATAAATGTAATTTTGGTATAGTGTCGCATGACCGCGCAATTACCAGTTAAGGTAGCACAGCGCCACAATAGTAAACAATGGCCTGGTCATGAAGGGGGTAAAATCTTCCAGAGGTGGGTTATGTGATTAATAACAGCATACAAAAATATTTTATATGTCAACTTTTAGGCAATCTCTGAAAACCCTTCTCTTCAGAGAAGCCTATCCCGCCTCCACTTAACATCTATTTCCACTATTAGATTGTAAGCTCCAACGAGCCGAACCTTCTGATTCCTCCCATATTGAATTGTATTATAGCTGTACTGTCTGCCCTCACGTTGTAAAGCACTGCACAAACTGTTGGCCCTATATAAATCCTGTATAATAATAACTTAAGACAATTGTGCTCTTCCATCCTTGTGGTAAAAGTTTGGAGAAGAAACTTTCCTGCTCCACCATGACTGCGCCCCCCCGTGTTCAAAGCCAGCTCTATAAAGACCCAGTTTGCTGTGGAAGAACTCGAGTGTCCTGTACAGAGCTCTGACCTCAACTCTACTGACCACCTTTGAGATGGATTAAAAAATGCCGGTGGTGAGCCAGGTCTTCTCATCCATCATCAGTTCCTGACCTCACAAAAGGGCACAAATTCCCACCGATACCCCACAAAATCTTGTGTAAAGCCTTCCCAGAAGAGTGGAGGCGGTTATCCTCACAAAGGCTTGAGAGGCAACTCCATAATAGCCATTGGTTTTGAAATGTGTTATCCTACTAGCTCACATAGGTGTATTTTTTCAAACCTTGTTTTTGTTTGAAGGGTTTGTAAACGTGTTTTCCAGGTACTGTATAGGACGATATAAAACTGCTCAACAGGCTCTGCTTCCTGCAGTCTCTAATGTCTGAAACACCCACAATGCTTTAGGCTGCCAGGGCTTTAGGTCTTTTAAGGGAACTCAGGAGCGGATTTTGCGTTTTTTGTTTAATTTGAAGAAGGTGGCACAGTGACTAGGCAATATGGTTCCTTTTTCTCTACGTACGTCCATTAGGCTTGTGCAATTCATTTTGTTCCGAATTTCGTATTTACCGATTTTTGCTACATTTCGGCAATTCAGACAAATTCTGAATTTCTAATTTCCGAATCTTTACGAATTTTAGTTTTTCCGATTCGAACATTCAGAAATTTGCGGTAAATTGGCAAGTGCAGTAATTCACAGCAGTTTGGCATTTGCGGTAATTCGGATATTCGTCAATCGGAACAGCTGAAAATCCAAAACATTTGAAAGAACACATTTGAAATAACTAACTAATAATTTATTAGTTAGTTATTTCAAATGTTCTTTCTTATTTCCGAAATCCGATATGAAGTCACTGTGTCCTCCCCGACAGCCAATCACTGGCTGGAAAGAGATTGGTATTCCGTTTACAATGAAGGACGGTTAAGCAGCTGATACAATGTTGGAACAATTGACATACAAAGTGTAGGAAGGGGCTGCTAAGCAACGATGAAGACAGGCAATGCAATCTGAGGATCTTCACAGCCATCTGTGTCAGTGTCAGGTCCTATTTTACACCAGTCCTATCCCAAATAATGAAAAAACGTCAAGAGGTAGAAAACAGATTTTGTAAGAAAGTTCTCCATGAAATTTGGTTCTTTCATTCAGCAAAAAAAACCAGAAGAGAAACTCAGATTCTGATCAGCAAATTGCCAGAGTGATTCTTTTACACGAAGCACAATATGGGCTCAGTTGGCAATTATGTATTAAAAACTGCTATGATGTCTTTATATTAACACTCTATGATCCCCAATTCACTGGAGATTGGTAACAGCACACTGAGGCTCCATTGTACTTCATATTGTTATCCTGACATGTTTTAGACCCTAGTGGCTAGAAGTGGAAGGGAAGCAGAGAAGATAAGTACTGAAGGGAGATCACCATTAAAGTGTTACTAAACCCAGTAATATGAAAATAGTTCATCTGCTTATAAATCTTAAAATAATAATAAATGGTGAGGCACAATAATATATAATAAAAGAAATCACGTGGTCAAATCAATATAATAATTATAGCAAAATAAAATGAACTAATTAAAGTGCCACCTAGTGGTAAAATACAATAAATACTTAGATGTCAATCAGTGAATAAGGTGCAACAATCCTTATATTTATAAAGTGCTGAATAATGCAGTGCTTGGTCAGTGTTATCCTCTGCTTGATCTCGCAGCAGATCCAATTCTAAAGTGCTCGTGCCACTCAATAAACAGTGCTTTAGAGTGCATACACATACCGTCACCACCACTCCTATGCTCTCACCTCCTATCTCGACCCACTGGGGTCGAGAAGTAGCGCAGTCCCCTTAGGGGCAAATCCTCCTGGCAATAGGCTGACGTGTATGTTGATACACAGTATGTCCATGGAACATGAAAAATAAAAGCCTCACATAGCGCTATACTGTATACTTTCCACACTTTATTTGAAGATAAAAGATCACACTCACATTTTGTAGTGTACTACCACTAGTACACTTGGGCTATACACAAGACAGAGAAACGATCCCCATACATCCCGTCACTTGGCACAGCTGACCTCAGTAGCAGGGCTCGGCCCCCCCTCAGTAACTCTTTGCTGAGCAGAGGAGAGAGAAAAATGACAACTGATCCTAGGAAGCCTATGTGTTGTCTATACAGATACGTGTAAATATATATATATATATATATATATATATATATATATATATATATATATATATTATAACACAGGCACAGGGGAGCTTATTGTGCTAATACACAGGGAATGGGAGCATTTAATACAAGTGGCTTAGCAATCACTTTAAGGGGTTAATCTTCAGCATTGTGTAAAAAGGCTCGTTTATCCCGTATGCATAGATACTTCCCCTCCTGCAGAGTCTATCTGTACAAGTCTATATAATACACTGCAGGGTTGAAAGGCTGCACGTGCTCAGTTTGATCTCTTATGCTGGATAGAACATTTCCTGTTTCAGTTGAACTGTCCAGGTCCCATGATACTGACATCACACACGTTGGCTTGTATAGAGGCTGTAGTGGAAATCTCCTCCTACCTGAACACACAGCTCTGGAAAAACTGCAGTTTATCATGTGACTGTGGTATACAGATCAGCAAAAAAGGTATATAGTGGAAGTATTTTAATGTAAAAAGAAGATTTATAAGCTGTGGGCACTGTGGGGGGGGGGGGGGGGGGAAAGATGAACTATTTTCATAATACTGGGTTTAGTAACACTAAGTTCCACAGTGAGTATAACAAGCATGCTTTACTGCATATACAAACTGATTATACATTGGTGGGTTTAGTAACACTTTAAATCTGACCTCCAGCCTTCCCTTTAGTCTTGCATAGGTGCACCGGCTCCTCTCCAGGACTGAAATAGCTTACTCTGATTTCACTGCACACTGTGAGCTTCACATAATCTGCATTAGAAGAAGAAGAAACTCAGACAGAGCCAGTCTCATTTTCTGGGTGGATGACACCCAGGATCATCTAGTCCTTCCAGCATATTTGTCCCCATACCATTAATTTACTGAATTTCAGTTTGCCCACACACGGATTCTCTGCATGTGAACATTGCCACAGCTTCTTGCTATTTACAGTACCAGGCTGGTGCCAGCCATAATCCGCCTGCATTGAAAAGAGAAGCACTGAAGCCTAGTGATCATATCCCATAAGGTATGTAATAAAAACAGAAAGGTTTAGGATCATTATATCATTAAGATCTCAGGAACAATCTCCTGGCATGTGTAAATCACAAGTAAATTAGTTTATATTGACACGGTGCTCAGTTCAAAAGCCTGCATCGGTGATAGTATGGGGGGGGGGGGGGGGACATCAGTGTGTATGGAATGGGCAGCTTGCACATCTGAAAAGGCACCATCAGGGCCAGTTCACACTGCAGCAATGTCAGACAATGCATGTTATTTGCACCGTATTGCTATGCAAATCACATGTGATGCCTGTGTGATGCAAATTCAGCCACGAATTTGCATCGCATTCGGACCAAAGTCATGCAGGACCCTCTTTTTGGTCCGCACCAGAATCGGACCAAGTTCACACCCATGCGATCCGATTCCTGTCTGAAATGACAATTCACACTGCAATGTGCGAACCAATCTGGGGGTATCATTAACTTTGTATTGGCACCCACAGCGGTTTGCATAGGGCAGTGTGAACTGCCTGCGTGTTGTATGCGATGTGGAAACCCGTACTGGATTCGCATGGGTTCTTGCATCGCAGCAGTGGGAACCGAGCCTTAATGCTAAAAGATATATCCAGTTGTTAGAGCAGCATATGTTCCCATCCAGACAATGGGGTTGATTTACTAAAACCGGAGAGTGCAAAATCTGGTGCAGCTCTGCATAGAAACCGATCAGCTTCTAACTTCAGCTTGTTCAATTAAAGTGATTGTAAAATCTTTTTTTTTTAAATAACAAACATGTTACACTTACCTCCTCTGTACAGTTGGTTTTGCACAGAGCAGCCCGGATCCTCCTCTTCTCGGGTCCCTCTTTGCTGCTCCTGGCCCCTCCCTCCTATCGAGTGCCCCCTCAACCAGCAGCTTTCTATGGGGGCACTCGAGCAGAGTCAGCCCTGACCTGGCCCCGCCCTCCCTCTCCCCTGATTGGCTGACTGACTTTCATTGACAGCCAGGAGCCAATGGTGCCATTGCTGTGCTTCAGCCAATCAGGAGTGTCCCAGAAGGCTTAGGCATTCGTGGACATCGCTGGAGTGGGATAGGGCTCAGGTAAGTATTAGGGGGCTGAGGGGGGCTGCTACACACAAAAGTTTTTTATCTTAATTCATAGAATGCACCTTCTGCCTTTACAACTCCTTTAAGCTTTGACAAAAGAAACCTGGAAGCGGATTTCTTACAAGCAAATTGCTCTTTATTGATAATTACAGTACAAGCAAAAAGGGACGAAATTGAGTAAAAAACAAAGCATACAGTATATACCTCTACAATCATACACTCAGTTCAACAGCAGGATCAAAACAGTTATATATTCTCCATGAAGAAACATATTCTGAAGGAAGCATCTCTCCTCCCGGCCCTATAGGCCAGCCTCCCAAGGCTGCCATACTTTATCATATTTTCAAGGGCAGTTTCTACGTATGTATGTCAATTTGTACATAGGCAGAGCTTCAATGACAGATTTCCTCCAGGAAGCTACCGTGGGAGGAGAGGGGGAGACCCACTTAAATAAAATGTCCTTCTTAGCATAATATAAGAGATATGCAATTAACAATTTTGTATATCTTGGTCGCTGCTCATCCTCTTGAATACCCAATAGGGCCAATTCAGGGGTGCGGGGCAGAGACAGCTGTGAGCAGGAGTCAACCACGTCAAATACCGCACCCCAGAATTCCTGCAGTCTTGAACAGGACCAAAACATGTGCATAAACGTACCCTCCTCTGTCCCACATCTGGTGCATGTCGAGGATCATTGCGGATAGGCCCTGTGCAGCCTCTGTGGAGTATAATACACTCTGTGAAGGAACTTCATCTGTATCAACTTATCTTTAGAGGCAATCATAATCCTGGAGTTGTCCTCAAAACAATCCTCCCAAATTTCGAGGGGATGTCCAGGTGCCATTGCTCCCATAGTTTGTCTATTTTAGGAGATTGTAATCTAAGGAGTGCTACATAAAGTGTCGATTGGGGTTTACATAAATTCTCCTGAGCCCGGAGTTCCTCTATCGGGTCCGCCGCCAGTACCGGGGGGCTGGGAAATCGGTGGCGAACAGCATGACGTAGCTGCAATTATCTAAAATACATCCACCCCGGCAGGCGGAAAAGGTCGTATAAGGCAGGAGAATCCCCGTTTGCAGAATATCTTTCAGTCTGGTTATACCATATCTAGCCCACACCTGGGGGTCCGGGAGCATTTCCAGATGTGGGAGTGATGGGTTACCCCACAAGGGGTGGTACGGGGACTTGTGGCCCGGCTCAAGGAACCGTGCCCTAGCCACGGACCACACCCTCAGTGTTGTTCTAGTAGGGACAGGGAGTCCACGACTGGCCCCCAGTCCCCTATAAATGAAATTCCCAAGCCCCTTAAGAGAACCCACCAGGGCCGCCTCAAGGCACACCGCGGCATTAGCCCTAGATCCCACCAGCCACCAACGGACGGTCACAAGAACTGCAGCCCAGAAGTAAATTCTATGGTTAGGAAGGGCCGAGCCCCCACAACCAACAGGGAGTTGGAGTGTAGACCGGGCCAACCTTGTTGTAGACCCTGCCCATAAAAAGGAGCTAACATACCCATCAATTTCTTTAAATAGGGATTGTTTAAGTATGACTGGGCAGTTACGGTACAAGGAAGGAGGAACTCGCATTACTAAGATACAGAAGTATATCATCCGCATAAAGCGAATTCTTTTCCTCCAAGGGGCCAATCTTCCAACCCTCCACAAGGCGGGACGCTCGGATTAGCATGGCCAGCAGCTCCAAGGCCAGTGCAAACAAACTGGGAGACAAGGGGCATCCCTGTCGGGTGCCCCTAGCCAGAGGAAAAGGCTCAGAGACTCTGCCATCGGTGCGCACCCTGGCCCTGGGCGACCCATATAGCAACTGTATATACTGGATGAATTTGGGACCGAACCCGAATCTACGCAGTGCGCTCCAAAGAAAAAGCCATTCGACAGAGTCGAAGGCCTTTTCTTCGTCCAACGAGGTCACCACCCTTTCCCCCGCGTTATCGTGATTGGCCGCTAAATTAAGAAAAGCCGGCGGATATTGATGTCTGTGCCCTTACCCGGCATGAAACCAGTCTGATCTCCTTGCACAAGCTGTTCAATAACCGTTGCCAACCGTAAAGCCAAGATTTTTGCCAATAACTTGGCATCAGCATTAATCAAGGAAATTTGCCTATAAGAGGCACAGTCTTTCGGATCCTTACCAGGCTTGGGCACCAACACAAAAAGAGCCTCAGACATAGACTCAGGTAAAGAAGCCGAAGATAGGAAAGTGTCTATCAATTTAGTGAATCTAGGGGCCAGGGATTCCTGGTAACAGGAATAGAATTCAATGGGTATCCCATCAGGTCCAGGAGCCTTCCCAGCCTGCATGAGACCAAGAGCCGTCTGAACCTCCTCCAGTGTAATATCCTCATCTAATCTGTCCTGGTCCCCACCCTCCAAAACCGGGAAGTCAATTTGGTCAAGGTACTCCTCCAGGGTTGAGTCACTATATGACACCCTAGACGAGTAAAGACCCTCATAAAATTGTTGGAAACGTTTATTAATCTGCTCGGGTTCAACTAACAAGTCTCCCTCTTCACTCCGCAGTCGCCCAATGTGTGCAGCCACCTGCTGTTCCCTCACCAACCATGCCAGAAGTCTCCCGTTTTTATTACCGTATTCAAAAACTCTTTGGGCCACATTGAGCATCGACTCCAGCGTGCATCTTCCTCCATCAACTCCAGATTGTGCACAGAGTCCCTCCTGATCCTGGCTATGCGTCCGATGTATTCCCCTCGTAACCATGCCTTAAATGCATCCCACAGTAATAATGGAGCAGGCTCATCAGGTGACATTTGGAGTGTGAGTAATAGGGGAGCATGATCCGAGACTCCCCTAGAGAGAATCTCAACTGACCGTACCCTCCCCAGAGCTTCAGAAGAGGCATAGGCCAGATCGATGCGCGATAGCGTCCTATGAGTTGCCGAATGGCATGTAAAGGCAGAGGGATGAAAGTGTCGCCACACATCCTTAAGACCGAATGCTCCCGCCCAGCGAGGTAGACCCGATGCCCAACCCAAAGGGGGCGGAGCCTGTCCAGATCCGGAGTTGGAGTAAGATTATAATCCCCCTAATAATACATTGGAGCACCCATAAGAGGTCACCACCCGCATGATATCATCAAGCACCATGACCTCAGCTGGGGGAGGCAAATAGAGACCCACCAACACCAACACAAAGGGTATATTACATATTAATGCATGCAGCACTAGATAGCGCCCCCCAGGGTCTGACTTTACCTCCAAGATTTAAAACTGCAGGGACCTGTGGATCAGTATACTCACCCCCCTAGCGTAGCTGGAGTAGGTGGCATGGTAATGCGCACCCACCCATGCCTTTTTGAGGCCTAGAATACGAGATCCCAGTAGATGGGTCTCCTGCAAAATGCAAATATGCGGGGAGAATCTACGCAGGTAGGCAAACACCAGGGCTCGTTTCACAGCTGAATTAAGCCCCCTCACATTCCATGAAACAACCGTAATTTTAGCCATCATGATGGGTAGGAAATATAACATAACGGGTGAGGTAACCCGTATAAATCTGAAAAATCGTTACCAGGAGGGGGAGCCACCCAACATGTCCACAGGTCCCGCAGCGGTATAATAGAGATAAACAGTGTCCACATGCTTGTTAAGTACAATAAAGAGCAATAAACTACAGAACTAAAAAAAATAAACAAAACAGAACCCCAAGAGGCAGCTGATTGGTTTCTATGCAAAACAGCACCAGATTTGGCTCTCCAGTTTTAGTACATCAACCCCAATGTCTTTTTTAGGAAAGGCCTTGCATATTTCAGTAGAACAATGCTAAACCGCATGCTGCATCTATGACAACAGCATGGCTTCATAGTAGAAGAGTCTGGGGGCTTAACTGGCCTGCCTGCAGTCCAGACCTTTCTCCAATTGGAAATATATGGCACATCGTGAAATGAAAAATATGACAAAGACGACCCAGGACTGTTGAGCAGTTAGAATCCTATATCAGGCAAGAATGGGACAACATTCCTCTCCCAAACTCCAGCAACCGGTCTCCCCAGTTCCCAGACATTTAGGGCTCATGTACACTACAGCTTGTAAACTTGAATTTAGGAGCTTTTGGCGTTTTTTGGCAAAGCTCCTAAACTCAACTCCATAAAAGCCTACATGTCCATGCACAGCTACAGTAGGCTTTTACAAGAGTTTAGAAGCAGCTGCGGTTAGGGGAGGTTCAACCTCCCTATCCATAACGTGGAAGAATTACGTTCAGGATTGGAACATTTTGCAATATTTTCCCATGTCTGGCGGTCAACCTAGTCTGTGTGTATATAAAGCCTTACAGAGTCAAAAATGGCCTTGCCCCAAATTTTTTGATGTTGATGCCGTCAATTTCAAAACAACCTTTTTTTTTTCTTAAAATGGTACATTCTCAGTTTAAACATTTGATGTTTTATATTGTGAATAAAATCCGGGTTAATTGGAAGTTTTTATGTAGGTTTTACATAGCTCCCCAATTTTTTTGGAATTGAGGTTGTATAGTTAGGATTTGACTGGACTGCCACTTTAATGCTGGTTCTGATAGAAAGGAGTGAGAACACACAGAGCATCACAGTTTGTTGTGTATGGGGCTGTATAAACGCTGACCAGTCAGGGTGCTCATATCCACATCCGAAAGCGCCTACAATGGCGACATGAGTATCAGAACTGGACCACAGAGCAATGGAAGAAGGTGGTCTGGTCTGATGAATCACATTTTCTTTTACATCATGTGGATAGCCAGATGTGTGTGTCACTTATCTGGGGAAGAGATGGGACCAGGATGTACTATGGGAAGAAGGCAAGCCAGCGGAGTCAGTGTGATGAGTTGTCTAGTGGCATCCAGGCCTTGATGGGTCAGGGCTGATTTGCAAGCAAGAGGGGGACCTACTTAATATTAGGTGGGGTGGTCAAAATGTTATGGTTGCTGTTTATTAACCACTTGCCGACCACAGTCTGATGGCGACAGAGTGGCTCGTTATCGCAAACCGCCGTCACATGATGGCGGCTTCGATAACTAGTGCTGTGACGCTCACTGTGTCCGGGGGGGGGGGTTTAGGGAGCGGGTACGTCGGACTCGATCGCCGCCGGCTACCCGCGATCGCCCCCCCTGCAGTGAGAGAACAGAGGTCTGTGTAAGTAAACAATCTCATAGAGGTGGAAGGGCGGTGTATATGGAAGCCGTGATCGTCCCCTTTCCCCAGCCAGGGCAGCCCACATACAGTTAGAACACGCCCAGGGAACACAGTTAACTCTTAGAGCGCCCCCTGCAGGTTAACCCTTCACTGCCAATGGCATTTACACAGTAATCAGTGCATTTTTATAGCACTGATAGCTGTATAAATGCCAGTGGTCCCAAAAAAGTGTCAAAATGGTCTGACATGTTCACTGCAATATCGCAGTACTGCTAAAAATTGCAGATCGCCGCCATTACTAGTAAAAAATAACAAAAAAATAAAAACGCCAGAAATTAATTCTCATCGTCCGTAAACTTTTGCGCAAACCAATCAATAAATGCCGATTGCGATTTTTTTTTTACCAAAAATATGAGGAAGAATATAAAATCGGCCAAAACCAATGGAAAAAAATGTTTTTTTTTATATTTTTTTTTTGGATTTGTATTTTAGCAAAAAGTAAGAAATTTGGGTTTTTTTTCAAAATTGTCGCTCTTCTTTTGTTTATAGCGGCGATCAGAAATGATGCAGAGGTGATCAAATACCATAAACTAGTGGAGACGTAGTAAAGACTAGCGGCGATATTTGTTTTCTTCTCGCTGTTAAAACTTTTTTTTGGGTTTAAAGAATGAAAAACGATTTTATGTTTAGGTTTTTTTTTTATATTTTTTTTTGTAAAAAAAGGTAACCAAAACCGGCTAAAATATAAGAAGGAGTATAAAAACCATTTTTTTTTTAGCGTTAGCCGTAAATAACTAACCAAACGCGTTTTCAAATGCCTGCTACTCTTAATTAAAGACCGCAAAAATAAAAAAACAATAAAAAATGATCATTACCGCCGCTAGACGTTAAAAATCGTCATGACGCTATAACGTCACTTGTACAGTCTGGTAAAACTGTGAAAAAACCCTGGTGACCGTAAATATGTCGATAGTCACGATATTTTTACGTGACTAATGACACATTTACGGTAACCGTCA
>BLSH010001569.1:576556-587331 GCA_018402905.1 Glandirana rugosa
TTTTTTGCAAAATTATCGCTATTTTGTTTATAGCGGCGATCAGAAATGACGCACAGGTGATCAAATACCACCAAAAGAAAGCTCTATTTGTGGGAAAAAAAGGACGCAAACTTTGTTTGGGTACAACGTCGCACGACCGCACAATTGTCAGTTAAAGTGATCGCAAAAAGTGCTCTGGTCCTAAAGTGGGACATCCTTCAGGGGCTGAAGAGATTAAGTTGATCTAATTCTAAAGCTTTTAATTAACCACTTAAGGACTGGAAGGATTTCCCCCCTAAATGACCAGAGCACTGTTTGCGATACGGCACTGCGTCACTTTAACTGACAATTGCTCGGTCGTGCGACGTTGTACCCAAACAAAATTTACGTCCTTGTTTTCCCACAAATAGAGTTTTCTTTTGGTGGTTTTTGATCACCTCTGCGGTTTTTATTTTTTGCACTATAAACAAAAAAAGGCCGACAATTTTGAAATAAAAAAATATATATTTTGTACTTTTTGCTGTAATACATATCGAAAAAAAACAAAAAAAAACCATTGTACTCATCAGTTTGGGCTGATATATTCTTCTACATATTTTTGGTAAAAAAATATTGCAATAAGTGTATATTCATTGGTTTGCACAAAAGTTATCATGTCTAAAAACTGTGGGATAGATTTAGGGACTTTTATTTTTTATCATTTTTACTGGTAATGGTGGCGGTGATCTGCGATTTTTAGTGGGACTGCGACATTGCGGCGGACAAATCTGACCCCAAATGACACTTTTTGGGGACCAGTGACATTATTAAATTGATCAGTACTATAAAAATGTATAAATGACACTAGCAGCGAAGGGGTTAACACTAGGTGGTGATCAAGGGGTTAACTGTGTTCCCTCGGCATGTACTTACTATAGGGGGGATTGGCTGTCAGGGACATGACAGAGATCACTGTTCCCGATCACTGGGAATAAAAGATCTCTGCCATGTCATCTGGCAGAATGGGGATCCGCCTTATTTTACATAGGCAGATATCTGTTCTGCCTCTGTACACCGCAATCGTGGGTCGCCAGCAGACATAGAGTCTGCCAGACCCGCAGGTGCGATCCCGCGGCACGCAACGGGCGCGTGCTGGCTATATCATGTGCACGGACCGAGGTACGGGTACGGCGGATCGCGCTATCCTGCCACCTTGCCACAGTATATGTGTGCTTGGAAAGCAGTTAAAATGTACACATCACCTCCAGATTGCCATATTGCACTTTACAGAAGACTACAGAGCTGCAGATTGAAACAATAAGGTCATTTTTAATAACATTGAATTACAATAAGACTTGCAATTGAATACGCTATATTATTATTATATATATATATATATTTTTTTTTAATCTGCTATTTTTTTCCCATGAAAGTGGAGTTACCCTTTAAGGTTTAGATACACTTTTAACACCTGCTGATATTTTGCCTTCCCTAGTTCCTCCTTTCCTCATTCATTAACATGCTAATGAACAATTTAAATAAATCTTCTGTTTTCATTACATACCTTATTTTAAACTCAGTGATGTCACCACTAGGTTTCTATGCTTCCCTATGCAATCCAGGCGGATCATGGTTGGTGGGAGGGCCAGCAGGGGGCTGTACATAGCTTCCTGAAAACATCACAGCGCCCCAACTCAAGAACCCTCATGCAAGGAGTGGGCTGGCTCTTGGGAGGAGTTATGCAAATATCAAAATGACTAGATGGGTAGATATTGGTCTGAAGGAGAGGGCATTCCTAGACAGGCTGTATTTGCATGCACACAGCCCTAGGGAATGCCCACGCTGAGCCTCCATTATTGAAAGAACTGAAACCCAATACATGAAAGGGGCGGGTCAGAGAAGGTCAGGCTGGATGATGCTGGAGGTCCTCCAACCAGGAAATGAGGCGGGATCTATCTGACTTGCTACAGTTTCTAATGCACAATTTAAGAAGCTCACAGTGTGCAGTGAAATTAGAGGAAGCTATTTCAGTCCAGGAGAGAAGCTGGTACAACTGTGCAAGATTGAAGGGAAGGCTAGAGTCCCGCTTTACATTACATAACATTTATTATAGCTGACTTTACAGCAAGATCTACAAACACAAAAGGCACACTAAGGTTAAATGGAAATGACCCAGCGCAGATCGAAAAGCTAAAATCACATTTATTTTGATATGTGCTTGGTGGCACCTTCGTTCTCACTGGCAGGAGAAGGGTGGATTCACTCAGCAAGAGTCCGTTAAATGTCTAAAGAACAGAGGTTGCCATCCGTCATTTTTACTGGGTTACAGGGACTCTCAGAGCTACCCAGTTGTGAATTTTATAGGGAAGGAAGTACAAAGGGCATCATAAAAAGTGCTAATAACTTTCAGCCTCCAATACAAGCTTTGCACTGCGGTGGGAAAGTACTTAGCTCAGGGACAGCTCGGCTGCCGCACACCACCGAGCCGATTGCACAGATATCCTTTCTTGATCTGCATTCTGCAGCGTCACTATTATGCAGCTTCTCAGTAAACATGCCCCATTAGCTCTGTTTGTCTAAATTATGTCTAAAAGCCTGTAAAAATTAATGTCATGTACATTATAGGGTTGCTAATTCTTTGAAAGGTTTATTAAATGATGCTGAATTGATTGCGGCGAAGTAAAAGGAGTTACAGTACTTGGTCAAGTGTTCAGGTTTTCATCTATGGGCTGCGATTTAAGTCTCTGCAAATGTGAACTCTGGATAGAACTTTTTGGTAATGTTATTTATTTAAGTTTAAAATTCAGACATCTGCAACACAACCAGGAAGAAATCCACAAGTTTTAGAAAATCCTTCCACTAAACAGAAAAATAAGCCAACACTCTTATTTCATTAAGATGCAGCCTGAGAATGCAGCCTATCCATTCACTTGAGACCGGTGACATCACTGAGAATGCAGCCTATCCATTCACTAGAGACCGGTGACATCACTGAGAATGTAGCCTATCCATTCACTAGAGACCGGTGACATCACTGAGAATGCAGCCTATCCATTCACTAGAGACCAATAACATCACTGAGAATGAAGCCTATCCATTCACTAGAGACCAATAACATCACTGAGAATGAAGCCTATCCATTCACTAGAGATCGGTGACATCACTGAGATTGCAGCCTATCCATTCACTAGAGACAGGTGACATCACTGAGAATGCAGCCTATCCATTCACTAGAGCCAGGTGACATCACTGTGAATGCAGCCTATCCATTCACTAGAGACCAGTGACATCACTGAGAATGCAGTCTATCCATTCAGTAGAGACAGATGACTTCACTGAGAATGCAGCCTATCCATTCAGTGGAGACCAATGACATCACTGAGAATGCAGCCCATCCATTCACTAGAGACCAGTGACATCACTGAGAATGCAGCCTATCCATTCAGTAGAGACTGGTGACGTCACTGAGAATGCAGCCTATCCCTTCACTAGAGACCAGTGACATCACTGAGGATGCAGCCTATCCATTCAGTAGAGACCAGTGACATCACTGAAAATGCAGTCCATCCATTCAGTAGAGACCAATGACATCACTGAGAATGCAGCCTATTCATTCACTAGAGACCGGTGACATCACTGAGAATGCAGCCTATCCATTCAGTAGAGACTGGTGACATCACTGAGAATGCAGCCTATCCCTTCACTAGAGACCGATGACATCACTGAGGATGCAGCTTATCCATTCAGTAGAGACCAATGGCATCACTGAGAATGCAGTCCATCCATTCACTAGAGACCGGTGATATCACTGAGAATGCAGCCTATTCATTCACTAGAGAGTGATGACATCACTGAGAATGCAGCCTATCCATTCACTAGAGAGTAATGACATAACTGAAAAGGCAGCCTATCCATTCACTAGAGAGCGGTGACATCACTGAAAATGCAGCCTATTCATTCACTAGAGACTGGTGACATCACTGAAAATGCAGCCTATCCATTCATTAGAGACTGATGACATCACTGAGAATGCAGCCTATCCATTCACTAGAGACCAGTGACATCACTGAGAAGGCAGCCTATTCATTCACTAAAGAGCAGTGACATCACTGAAAATGCAGCCTGTCCCTTCACTAGAGACCAATGACATCACTGAGAATGCAGCCTATCCATTCATTAGAGACCGTGACATCACTGAGAATGCAGCCTATCCATTCACTAGAGACCGGTGACATCACTGAGAATACAGCCTATCCATTCACTAGAGAAAAGCAAGGCAATTGGGTCTTTAAATGAGACGTGGGTAAAACTGCTTCTCCATCCCTGGTTCAATGAATAAAGAAAAAAGAAGGTTGGGACTTTAAATGAGAATATAGAAGGACACTGACCAATGTGCATTGTACACAAGTATTTGTTTATTAGCCCTCCAAGATCCTGGAAAGCAAGGCAGTGCCATGCATCATAAACAGATTCATTACATTACAACATGCATTGAATAGCAAATATATGCGTTTTTGGTAATTAGAGTAAGGCAATAGTGGGTTGTACAGAAATAATTGTTTACTGACCCTCCAAGATGGTGGAAGGCAAGGTAAGTACCATACAGGGTAAACAATATTAATTCCATCACAGCATAATTAGTAAAAAAAGTATAGCAAACTTATATGCGTTTATGCATTTAAAACTGCAGAACACTCTGCCTGGTAATAGGAGTGTAGCATCTGCCATGGCGTGAAGTAAAACACTTAGGAATGAATAAAAGACCATATGGTGATACAAAAATTTGCTTCAGTAGAGAGATGGCATCATTGTAAACCCGACGCGTTTCGTATTCATTCAGTAGAGACCAATGACATCACTGAGAATGCAGCCTATCCATTCACTAGAGATCGGTGACATAATTGAAAAGGCAGCCTATCCATTTAGTAGAGAGCGGTGACATCACTGAGAATGCAGCCTATCCATTCACTAGAGACCGGTGACATAACTGAAAAGGCAGCCTATCCATTCACTAGAGATCGGTGACATAATTGAAAAGGCAGCCTATCCATTTACTAGAGACCGGTGACGTCACTGAGAATGCAGCCTATCCATTCACTAGAGACCAGTGACGTCACTGAGAATGCAGCCTATCCATTCATTAGAAACGGGTGCCATCACTGAGAATGCAGCCTATCCATTGAGTAGAGACCGGTGACATCACTGAGAATGCAGCCTATCCATTCATTAGGGACCGGTGCCATAACTGAGAATGCAGCCTATCCATTGAGTAGAGACTGGTGACATCACTGAGAATGCAGCCTATCCATTCACTAAAAACTGGTGACATCACCAAGAATGCAGCCTATCCATTCATTAGAGACAGGTGACATCAATGAGGATGCAGCCTATCCCTTCACTAGAGACCGGTGACATCAATGAGAATGCTGCCTATCCATTCACTAGAGACCGGTGACATCACTGAGAATGCAGCCTATCCATTCACTAGAGACCGGTGACGTCACTGAGAATGCAGCCTATCCATTCACTAGAGACCAGTGACGTCACTGAGAATGCAGCCTATCCATTCACTAGAGACCAGTGACGTCACTGAGAATGCAGCCTATCCATTCATTAGAAACGGGTGCCATCACTGAGAATGCAGCCTATCCATTGAGTAGAGACCGGTGACATCACTGAGAATGCAGCCTATCCATTCATTAGGGACCGGTGCCATCACTGAGAATGCAGCCTATCCATTGAGTAGAGACTGGTGACATCACTGAGAATGCAGCCTATCCATTCACTAAAAACTGGTGACATCACCAAGAATGCAGCCTATCCATTCATTAGAGACCGGTGACATCAATGAGGATGCAGCCTATCCCTTCACTAGAGACCGGTGACATCAATGAGAATGCTGCCTATCCATTCACTAGAGACCGGTGACATCACTGAGAATGCAGCCTATCCATTGACTAGAGACCAATGACATCACTGAGAATGCAGCCTCTCTCTTCCCTAGAGACCGGTGACATCACTGAGAATGCAGCCTATCCATTCACTAGAGACCGATGACATCACTGAGAATGCAGCCTATCCATTCACTAGAGACTGGTGACATCACTGAGAATGCAGCCTATCCATTCACTAGAGACCGATGACATCACTGAGAATACAGCCTACCTGATTATGTAAGAAAATACAAGCTACAAGGGTGCCTCTAAGATTACCGGACCGGTAGATTTACAGATTTAAATAAAACAGACTGCTTCCTTAAGTGTGCACCAAAGCAATCAGGCTATAGACCTCCGACAGGTAAAGGATCAGTGGTGGATAAGCCTGCAAATTACTCTTCAGCACATACTGACAATGTTTCTGGCTGAGAAAACAGTATTCTTTCTAAGGGTATCAATTATAATACAGATTAAACGCCAACATGGAAAGGCTCACCTGATGTAATTGCTGGGTTAGCAATCCGCAGCAATAGTGCTCTGAATGTTTGGTATCCGCAGGGCTAGATGAATCATAAAACTTCATCTCATGGGGGGACTGAAATAAAAACCTCCAAAATGTATTTACAATCCCTTAATAAAACTCAAAGCATTTTCGGAGAAAACAGTGCTTTCTCTTCAGGGTAACACAATAGTAATCCGACGCACAGCAATATTTACATAAGTAAGGAAATGCCCAACTACTAATCAGGACACGGTGATTAACCCTATCATGGACAGTATTATAAACAAATAAACCTGATCAGTCCTTAAAGAGGCATTAAGCCCCAAACCAATAATGTATTATTTTGCAGCTCATTAGATGTGGCGGATGCATTAGTTTTCTTTTTTTTAGCCTTTTTTCCCCCTCAGTTTTCACCTGGTGATCTGGCCATGAGCACACCTCTTGTATTACAGCACCCCCACTCTGGATGAAGGAGCACAGGGGGCACCATTGGACAGCAGCCTTTTCAGTTTTGGAGGGAGGGGAGTGTTAAATGTACTAGCAGATTTAGATATTCTAAACGAATTGAAGCCAAACTCCAACTCCCACAGCAGTCAGACAAGTAGTTACAGTTCCTTTTGGGATAAAGGTTTTACATTAATTAATAAGAGCTGACCATTGTGAGCACCCCAGTCAGAAATTTCCAAGGAAAAAGGGACTGGTGAGGGAGTATGCTGACTGGGACCCCAAGGCTTTGCTTAACCACTTATCAACCGGAAGGTTTTCCAGCTTTAGGACCAGAGCACTTTTTGCGATTCGGCGCTGCGTCGCTTTAACTGACAATTGCGCGGTCGTGCGACGTTGCACCCAAACAAAATTTGCGTCCTTTTTTCCCACAAATAGAGCTTTCTTTTGGTGGTATTTGATCGCCTCTGCGTCATTTCTGATTGCCGCTATAAACAAAAGAAGAGCGACCCTTTTGCAAAAAAATCCCAAATTTCTTACTTTTTGCTAAAATTCAAATCCAAAAAAAAATATAAAAAAAACATTTTTTTTCACCATTTTTGGCCAATTTATATAATTCCTCATATTTGTGATAAAAAAAAATCGCAATCGGCGTGTATTGATTGGTTTGCGCAAAAGTGGCCGCGTTTACGGATGATGAGAATTCATTTCTGGGGTTTTTTTTTTTTTTTTTTTTTTACTATTAATGGGGGCGATCTGCGATTTTTAGCGGTACTGCGATATTGCAGCGGACATGTCGGACATTTTTGACACTTTTTTTGGGACCAATGACATTTATTCAGCAATCAGAAATTTAAATGTCCACTGATTACTGTATAAATGTCATTGGCAGTGAAGGGGTTAACCTGGGGGGGAGCTAGGGGTTAACTGTGTTCCCTGGGCGTGTTCTTACTGTGGGGGGGTTGGGCTAACATGGGCATGAGAGATCTAACTGATCCCAGTGACAGGGATCAGTAGATCTCTCATGCCCCTACTAACAGAGCGGGGAACCGCCGTGTTTACATCGGTTCCCTGTGGCCGCTCATCGCGGCTCGCCGGCGGACATCGGGTCCGTCCGAGCCGCGGGCACACTCTTCAGGAGTGTGGCAGATGCGCGCGCGCCCCCTAATGGCTGTTCGCATATCGCCGCCATTTTATGGCGATTCGCGCTCAGCATCCCGACTGCCGCTGTGAAAACACGGCGCACGGTCGGGAAGTGGTTAACCACTGGCCGACGTCGTTAAACAGTGGCAGGTCAGCTCTCCTGAGTAAACTGCCATAGGTGTCCGGCGACCTATGCCCGCTCCACGCCGAGGGAGCATGCCTGCGGGTCCAGCGGACTCGATATCCTATGTAAACAAGGCAGATCCCCGTTCTGCCAGATGACATGGCAGAGATCTGTTCCCAGTGATCTGGAACAGTGATCTCTGTCATGTCCCTGGCAGCCCAGCCACCACACAGGTAGAACACAACCAGGGAACACACTTAACCCCTTGATCGCCCCCTAGTGTTAACCCCCTCCCTGCCAGTGTCATTTATACATTGATCACTGCATTTTTATAGCACTGATCAATGTAATAATGTCACTGGTCCCCAAAAAGGGTAATTTGGGGTCAGATTTGTCCGCCACGATGTCCCACTAAAAATTGCAGATCGCCACCATTACTATTAAAAACAATTTAAAAAAAGTCCATACATCTATCCCATATTATCTATCATATAGTTTTGCGCAAACCAATCAATATGCGCCTATTGCAATTTTTTTTACCTAAAAAAATGTACAAGAAAATATGTCGGCCTCAACTGATGAATAAATTTGTGTTCAATATGAAAGTGCTACCCCGTGTACCTTATAAGTACCAGCAACTAAGGTAGACAGGGTAGCGCTTTCATATTGAACACATATTTAAAGGCACATACACCTTGAGAGAGCAGCAACCCTAAATTAGCATTTATAGAATTCAAGCACTTTTAAGCACTTTTTGTAACTTCCCATAAGCGCAGGAATATCAGACTATTACAATGGACTGATTAATACAGTGATTAATACATTCGTTTTTTTTAATTTTTTTTTTATTGGATATGTATTATAGCAGAAAGTAAAAAAAATGTTTTGTTTTTTTATCAAAATTGTCACTTTTTTGTTTGTAGCGCAAAAAATAAAAACCAGAGGGGTGATCAAATACCACAAAAAGAAAACACTATTTGTGGGAAAAGAAGGATGGCGATTTTGTTTGGGTACAACGTCGCACGACCGCGCAATTGTCAGTTAAAGCGACGCAGTGCCGTATCACAAAAAATGGCCTGGTCAGGAAGTGGGTAAATCCTTCCGGGGCTGAAGTGGTTAAAGGCTAAGTTCACCTTTTTTTTCAGTTTTTTTTTTCTAAATTACAGCTCCCCTATGTACCAATATAGCATTAATGTACTTCTTTCACAAAAATAAAACAGCTTTGAATTTATTCTACCCAGGCTTACCTATTTGTCTCCACGGATGTTTAAACACGCTGCTCCATCACTTCTGCCTTACTTCCTGGTCAGACTTTAGGCCATGACACAGGAAGGAATTGACTAGCTGAGGGTAGATGATGAAGGGTGTGTGCTAATGAGATCAGCTGGTCAACTCCTTCCTGTGTCATGACCTAAAGTCTGTTAAGGACATAAGACATACGTGATGGAGCAGGGTTTTTAAACAGAGAGTGAGGTTGTCATGCTTATGTTTCCAATATGGAGTTTATGAATATGTGTATATATATATATATATATATATATATATATATATATACACACATTTTATTGTAGTTCTGACAAGGTAAGCGTGGGTAGAATAAATGGAAAGCTCTTTTAATTTTGCAAAAGAAGTACATTAATGCTATAATGCTACATAGGGGAGCTGGAATTAAAAAAAAAAAAGCTGCACGTAGCCCTTAAGGAGTTCATAAAAGATAGAGATGTCTGCCTCAGACAGACATGGATTGAACAGAAACACTCAGATAACCCACAGGGAGGACATAGAAGGAAATGGTCAGTCCCTACAGATTCTAAAAGGTGGGACATCCAGTCCCATCCCAGGTTTCATAACCAGCAGAAATATTGGAGAAAAGGGTGCTTCAAAATAGGTGGGCCGTAGTTGCTGAGAAGGAGCGCAGAAGTAGACAATATTACCCAATGCCCCAGCATCTGTTAAAGAACATAAGGCGTGATGTCATCAGACAGCTTCCACTTATTCACAGCATAGCAGTTGGCACCTGCCTAATAATGAATTGGTTGAAATATGGGTTCTGGAGCTCCCATAAAGTAGTAAAACACACTTTCAGGCCTCAAATAGTCCAGGAAGGATGCCTTCCCACTGAAGCCTGGAGGCTGCTGACAGTGCAAATATATACAGCAGCAGTGGTAGGTAAGAAGTCACCCATCATTCGTGCAGCGCAAAACAGGCCCGGCAGAAAGCGTACCACAGAAAAGCACCACCCAAACATACAACACAGGGGAGCAGAGGAGAAAGATGTACCCATCAACCACCCCAAGCCATTGATGAGGGGCAGAAGAGAGTTATTCTCACCACATCCTGAGGATGAAAGAAGGTGTTTGCCGTCGGACAGGAGCTATTAGATGCCTTCAGCTGCCATTGCTGGACTTCAGGTGCGACTCTACACTTTTAAAGGAGTAATTGGCTTCCGCTTGGCATGCCTGCCCACAATTCGTCCATTGCTATATATATGCTTTGAGATGGGGGTTCGCATAGACTAGAGTTAGGACTACAGTAAATAAAGGAGCCTTGATGAGGCAGTGCAGCTTTCACATAAATTTGCAAATGTTGTGCAAATAAAACCTCTGTTTTACCGCAAATTGTTTGCAACGTCATTTTTTTTTGGGGGGGGGGGGGGGGGTTATTACAC
>BLSH010001569.1:619010-630849 GCA_018402905.1 Glandirana rugosa
TAAGGAACACTATCGTTATTTTCACTAGTCTAAAAAAAAAAAAATTTCCTTGTCACGATTTTTATTTATTTATTTAAATTTTTTGCAGGTGTTGTTTAACCACTTACCAACCGGGCCACTTTTTTACATTTGGTGGTCACAAGCTAAAAACATTTTTTTTTGCTAGAGAATTACTTAGAACCCCCAAACATTATATTTTTTTTTTTCAAACACCCTAGAGAATAAAATGGCGATTGTTTCAATACTTTTTGTCACACGGTATTTGCGCAGCGGTCTTTCAAGCGCGATTTTTTTGGAACAATTTTACTTTTTTGAGTTAAAAAATAAGACAACAGTAAAGTTAGCCCAATTTTTTTCCATATTGTGAAAGAGGATGTTACGCCGAGTAAATAGATACCATACATGACACGGTTGAAAATTGCGCGCACTCGCGGAATGGCGACAAAGTCCGGTATTTAAAAAGTTCCATAGGCAACGCTTTTTTTTTTAAATTTATTTATTTATTTTTAGCACTGTTCCTTTAAAAAAAAAAAAATCTGATCACTTTTATTGCTATCACAAGGAATGTAAACATGCCTTGTGATAGTAATATATGGTGACAGGTACTAAAAGACCCCCCATCCCTCCTTTGCACTTCACAGTATTCAGATTGCCAAAAACGGTGATTCTGAATACTGTCGTTTTTTTAAATTTGGCGCCGTTAGCCGCCGTGTAAACCGGAAGTGACGTTGTGAAGTCGCTTCCGGAATTTGCCGAAGGAGACCCGATCGGAGCCGATTACGGCTTTGATCAGGTCTCCTTCCAGCCGGCGGACGCGCCGGATCGTCGCTCCGGTCTCCCGGTGGGACGGGAGGCCGGAGAAGAGCGGCGGAAGGCGGCGGGAGGGGGGGGCGTCCCCTCCCACCTCCTGGGGTAACGACCGAGCGGCTCCCGAGCCGGATCGGTTGTTACCCCTGGATAGCCGACCGCTTGCTCTAAAAAATGATACCGGGATATAGCCTGCAGGTGCAGGCTATTTCCTGGTACAGCCGCTCAAACCCGACCGCCGCCTATTTACGGCGCTGGTCGGGAAGTTGTTAAAAGCTTGAAACTTGATTTTCATATTGGCACTCATCATCCAGTGGAGCCTCCTAAAAAGGTGGAAGCCTGTGTTGGAAAATTTCCTATTTACAAAGCACATCTATAGGAACTGAAATAATTAAAGACCGTGCTATCCTCGTGTAATAAATAATCTTAGCATAAAACATAATTTTTTAGCACAGGGAAGTTTCAAAATGCAATTCACTGAGAAGTCAGTTACGGTTGACCACCCCCTCCATGACTGTGCTCTTTGCTGGATCTCATCCTACCTATCCCACCGCACCTTCAATGTCACTTGCAATTATACTTCCTCCACTCCTCTTCCTTTGTCGGGGTTAGAGTTGCCACATCATCCCTTTAATCCAGGACACATATTAATTACACAGGTTCTGTGGCTGATTAAGCTGGTAATTAAACTGACTCTGTGCCTTATGGCCTTAAAATTAGCCTCAGAATCTGTGCAATTCATATGTGTCCTGGATTAAAGGGATGGTGTGGCAACCCTAGTTGGGGTCCCCCAAGGTTCTGTTCTTGGTCCTCTCCTATTTTCCATCTACAACTCTTCATTGGTTCAGCTGATAGCCTCCCATGGCTTTTAATATCATTTCTACACTGACAACACCCAAATCTATCCCCCACACAGTTAGAAAACACTAGCAGGGAACACATTAACCCTTTAACCCCCCTTGATGTTAACCGCTTTCCTGCCAGTGTCATTTATACAGTGACAGTGCATTTTTTTTAGCACTGATTACTGTATTGGTGTCACTGGTCCCCAAAAAGTGTCACTTAGTGTCGGATTTGTCCACCGCAATGTCGCAGTCCCACTAAAAATCGCTGATCGCCGCCATTACCAGTAGAAACAATAAAAAAAATAGTCCATAAATCTATCCAATAGTTTGTAGACACTATAACTTTTGCGCAAACCAATCAATATACACTTATTGGGATTTTTTTTTACCAAAAATATGTAGAAGAATACATATTGGAATAAACTGACGAAGAAACGTATTTTTTTTTTCAAAATTGTTGCTCTTTTCTGGTTTATAGCGCAAAAAATAAAAACCACAGAGGTGATCAAATACCACCAAAAGAAAGCTCTGCTTGTGGGGTAAAAAGGACATCAATTTTATTTGGGTACAGCATTGCACGCCCACGCAACTGTCAGTTTAAGTAATGCAGTGCCGTATCGCAAAAAATGGCCTGGTCATTTATTTATTTATTTCAGGTACTTATACAGCGCAGTCAGTTTACGCAGCGCTTTACATATACATTGTACATTCACATCAGTCCCCAGCCTCAAGGAGCTTACAATCTAAGGTCCCTAACTCACATTCATGCACATAGTGGGGCCAATTAGACAGGATCTAATTAACCTACCAGCATGTCTTTGGAGTGTGGGAGGAAACCGGAGTACCCGGAGGAAACCCACGCAGGCACAGGGAGAACATGCAAACTCCAGGCAGGTAGTGTCGTGGACAGGATTCGAACCAGCGACCCTTTTGCTGCTAGGCGAAAGTGCTATCCACTACAACACTGTGCCGCCCATTAAGGAGGTAAGGTAAATCCTTCTGGGGCTGAAGTGATTAAGTTGTGAGTTGGGGCCTCCATGGATCTGACTTTTTTTTCCAGCACAACTAAAGCCTCGTACACACGAGTCAACAATCGTATACAACAGGTCATACGAACGACTGTTGTATATGAAATCGATTGTTAGTACGCGCGATTAGAACAGCCGACGTACAAAGGTCGTACAACGGGAGTTGTATGAGCAAACTAGAAAACTTGGTAGTACCAACAAGCGGTCATACGACCGTTGTATCGTGTGTACAGAGATGTTGGTCCAACAAGTTGTACACGCATGCTCAGAAGTCAGGAATGGCCGGATGCTAATTACGTGCACCTGAACTTTCACTTTATACATTCACTACGTTCAGCTTGGTCGTACGATCGTTTAGTGCATGTAAGTATGCTAGATACAACAGCCAACATATGATTTGGTCCGTTCGGTCGTACGACCGTCGAACCGTGTGTACGAGGTTTGACATCTAGCTCAATTAGATTGAGATCTTAAGAATTTGGAGGCCAAGTCAAACCGTCAAATGCGTTATGTCTCAAACCATTCTTGAATTCATCAGACCAGACCACCTTCTTCCATTGCTCCATGGTCCACTTCTGAGGCTCACGTGCCCATTGTAGACACTTTTGGCTGTGGATACGGCTCACCATGGGCTCTCTGACCCGTCTGTGGCTACATAGCCCCATACACAACAAACTACAATGCACTGTGTGTGACACCTCTCTATAAGAACAAGCATTAACATTTTCAGCAATTTGAGGAACTGTAGCTATTCTATTGGATTGAACTACATGGGCCAGTCTGCTCTCCCCATCGCTCTCCCCATCTCCAGCAATGAGCCTTGGTCACCCATTACCGTTTCATCAGTTAGCTGGTTTTCCTTCCTTAGACCACTTTTAGTAGGTACTGACCACTGAGACTAGGCACATCCCAAAAGAGCTGCCGTTTTGAAAATTCTTAGACCCAGTTGTCTAGCCATTACAATTTGGATCTTGTCCAAGTAACTCAAGTACATACGCTTGTCCATTTTTTCTGATTTCAACACATCAACTTCGGGGACAACACGTTCACTTGCTGCCTAATATATCCCACCCACTTTGAGATGCTATTGCAACAAGATAATCAATCTTATTCACTTTACCGGTCATTGGTCGTAATGTTATGGCGGATCGTTGTACACTTTTAGGCCTCATGCACACAGGACATTTTTTGACTGTTTTACAGTTGCTGTTTTTTTGCTGCAGACGTTTTTTTTCTACAGTCAATAAACCCTCCATCACGTTATCCTATGTGTTCATGCACACAGGCTGTTATCAACTGTTTTTAGCAGTGACGTTTTTAACCACTTCAGTGCCGGAAGGATTTCACACTTTAGGACCAGAGCACTTTTTGCAATTCGGCGCTGCGTCGCTTTAACTGACAATTGCGCGGTCGTGCGACGTTGTACCCAAACAAAATTTGCGTCCTTTTTTTCCCCACAAATAGAGCTTTCTTTTGGTGGTATTTGATCACCGCTGCGTCATTTCTGATCGCCGCTATAAACAAAAGAAGAGAGACAATTTTGCAAAAAAAAAACAACAAATTTCTTACTTTTTGCTAAAATACAAATCCAAAAAAAAAATATAAAAAAACATTTTTTCAACGGTTTTGGCCGATTTATATTCTTCCTCATATTTGTGATAAAAAAAAAAAATCGCAGTCGGCGTTTATTGATTGGTTTGCGCAAAAGTTGCCGCGTTTATGGATGATGAGAATTCATTTTTGGGGTTTTTTTTTTTTACAAGTAATGGCGGTGATCTGCGATTTTTAGCGGTACTGCGATATTGCGGCGGACATGTTGGATCATTTTGACATTTTTTTTGGGACCATTGGCATTTATACAGCGATCAGTGCTATAAAAATGCATTGATTACTGTGTAAATGCCATTGGCAGTGAAGGGGTTAACCTGGAGGGGGGCACTCTAGGGGTTAACTGTGTTCCCTGGGTGTGTTCTAACTGTATGGGGGCTGCCCTAGCAGGGGAAGGGGAGTGATCACAGCTTCCATATAGAGGAAGGCTGTGATCACAGTCCTTCCCCATCTCACAGAACGGAGACCTGTGTTTACATGCACGGACCTCCGTTCTTTCACTCTGGGGGGGGGGGGGCATCACGGGTAGCCGGCGGAGATCGAGTCCGCCGCACCTGCTCCCTGGCACCCCCCCGGACACAGTGAGCGCGCGATCTCGCAGCCGCCGTCGTATGACGCCAGTTTGCGATATCGAACCACCTTGTCGCCGTCAACCTGCGGTTGGCGGCCGGCAAGTGGTTAAGCTGTAAAAAAAAACCCAAGACCAGAGGGTTCTGAGAGACGTGTTTCAGCTGTAAAAACGTTCAAACGCTAAAAAACGCCCAAAAACACCCAAAAACGCTCAAAAGCGTTGATCCCCAAAGTTTTTGGACATTTTAGATTAATTGAAAAAAAAAAAAAGGCTGGCCCTTTAAAACTGCGAAAAAAAAGCGTGCAAAAAACAGCAGTAATTTAACGCTGGTAAAAGCTGAAAAAAAATCACTGATAAGCTACTCACGTTTTTTGGACTTTTTTTAAAGTCCTGTGTGCAGGAAGCCTAACATACACTTTAGGAACATTAGTCTAAGCATGGAAATATAAGTCCAAGGTAATCACAGTGTTGCCAATATCAAATCTCAGGAATCTGCAGTATAAGGAGCTCTGTGATTTGTTCGCATGAAGTATATTCTTCTCCAATTACAGGGCAGACCATAAAACAACAGGAGAACGTAGCGGCCATTAGATGTGGTTTGAATTGGTTGAATTGAACCAGGACGGCTCAGGAACATGAAAAGAGTCTGGGAATCAGCTCAGATACGACCTGAATTATCGGTTACAGCTGTAATCTGTAATTTCAATCAAGAGGCCTTCAATTATTAAAACATTCAGCTTCGGGCCAGCAAAAACAAACAAACAAACTGGCAATCAAATACAAGAAGCGCTCAGGAACCAAGGGCTTCCGCATCACCCTCCGATTTACATGCCGTTGAATCAGTGGCTTGTGCTGCTCTAGAGAAGGTCAATGTAGATGTTTGTACTGAGCGATATTATCACCAAATACCAAACTAAGGCCTACAAACCCACCACCATAGGTGCGCGCAGCCTACTGCATTAGGGTGTGCACCACAAAGCGCAAACACACATGAGTGTGTGTGTATATATGTCATAACGGCAGAGATCGGGGTGTCAGTAGTTTATTTTTATTTTATTTTATTTATTTTTTTACAATTTTGTTATAACTTTTTACAATATTTTTTACAATTTTATTTAGGAGCCCTGCTGAAATATCAGGGGTCTATACAGACCTCTGATGTCTCACTTTTGGGGCAGAGAAAGGGATTGAGAACAGAGATTCCACCGTCCATTTCTCTGCAGCCAGGGGAATCTGCACAGTACAGGGTGATTAGGGTGTGCCCAGGCACACCTGCCACCCTATGTGTGCACGCCTATGCCCACCACCTTCCCAGAAACGCAGTAACTAATGCTGTATGTACCAATCCCAAAATTGAACTACTCTTATTAGACTACAATGAACAGCCACTGTAAAACAAGCATATAAATAACATATATTAAACTTAGACTGATCTATTTATTTTACAGTGGCTGTTCCTTGTAGTCTAATAACAGTGGCTTGTTGTCTGTATTGTGAGATTAATACCATTAAATAAACACAATATTAACCACTTAAGGACTGGAAAGGATTTCCCCCCTTAATGACCAGGCCATTTTTTGCAATACGGCACTGCGCCGCTTTAACCACTTCAGCCCCGGAAGGATTTCCCATGTTAAGGCCAGAGCACGTTTTGCGATTCGGCACTGCGCCGCTTTAACTGACAATTGCGCGGTCGTGCAGCGTTGTACCCAAACGAAATTTGCGTCCTTTTTTCCCACAAATAGAGCTTTATTTTTTCAGCTATAAACAAAAAAAGAGCGACAATTTTGAAAGAAAACTACTTTTTTTTACTTTCTGCTATAGTACATATCCAAAAAAAAAAGTATATATAAAAAAATCAAATGTACTCATTTGTTTAGGCCGATATATATTCTTCTACATATTTTTGGTACAAAAAAAAAAAATCTCAATCAGCGTTTATTGATTGGTTTGCGCAAAAGTTATCGTGTCTACAAACTATGGGATAGATTTAGGGTCTTTTATTGTTTTTACTAGTAATGGCGGTGATCTGCAATTTTTAGCGGGACTGCAACATTGCGGTGGACAAATCTGACCCCAAATGACACTTTTTGCAGGGCAGTGACATTATTACATTGATCAGTGCTATAAAAATGCAGTGATCAATGTAAAAATGACACTGGCAGGGAAAGGGTTAACACTAGGGGGTGATCAAGGGGTTAAGTGTGTTCTCTAAGCCAAGGTGTATTCTATCTGTAGGGAGGGATGGGCTTACTGGGATATGACAGTAGATCTCTGTCATGTCATCTGGCAGAACGAGGATCCGCCTTGTTGACATAGGCAGATCCCTGTTCTGCCTCTGTAGCACAGCAATCGTGGGTCGCCGGCAGACATCTAGCTATACCACATACAGGAATCAACGTACAATGACGGCGGTTCTCGCTGACCCCCTTGCCTTAACTGTGGGTGGTCATGAAGTGGTTAAAGGTGTATCTAAACCCCCCCCCCCCCCTCCAAAAAAGTAAAATATTGCACCTTACTAGTCCTTCGAAGCCGTGGCTGCATTCATTTTTGTTTTTAACTAGCGATCCTGACAGTAATACACTTCCTGTCCTAGGGTGACAACACTCACTAACTTTATTGCAATTTCAGGGGGAACAGTAATTATCACCCTAGAGCAGGAAGTGTGTTAGAACTACTAAACACCCCCCCTCTGATTTCAATAAAATAAAAGGAGAGAAGGGACGCACCAATACATCGGCCGCCAAAAATAGGGTTATCAGCGCTTTGCCGAAAAGAAAAAAAAGTGTTGGTAATGGCATGCTGGGTCCCATAGACTTCGATGCAAATTTGCGTCCTGTAGACTTCAATTCAAAAGTGTCCCCTGGAGCAGTGGTTCTCAACCCTGTCCACAAGTACCCCCAATAGGCCATCTTTTGGGAATTTCTCTTAGATAACATAGCTGTCCAAAATACCAAGCCATTGACTGATTTAATGCACCTGTGCAAGATAAAGAAAAACCTGCAAACATGGCCGGTACTTGAGGACAGGGTTGAGAACCACTGCCCTAGAGACTTCAATGCAAAGTCACGTCCCATGCAAAAACGCCCCCTAGTGACTTCTATGCAAAATCGCATCCCATAGACTTCAATGCTAAAACGCCTCCCAGTGACATCAAAGCAAAGTTGCGTTCCATAGAGTTCAAAGCAAAGTCGCGTCCCATAGAGTTCAAAGCAAAGTCGCGTCCCACAGACTTCTAAGCAAAACCACGACCCTAGTGACTTCAATGCAAAATCACATGCCATTGACGTCAATGCAAAAACACCCCCTAGAGGCTTCAACGCCAAATCACGTCCCATAAATTGCAATGCCAAATCGTGTCCCTTTACCTTCAATGCAAAATCGCATCTCATTGACTTCAATGCAAAAACATCCCCTAGTGGCTTCAATGCAAAAACGCCAGCCACATCAATTAACTGTAAAATTGTTTTTGTTTTTTTTAAACTGTCCATTCTGGTTTTAGGCCAAGTGCATTCTGAATTATTCGGTTTCGGCACTGGAATTTTCATTTCGGTGCACTACTAGAGGAAAGTGTTGTGTAGTTACAAGTGAGCTGGGCAGAGCTTATAATATATGGGGAGGATTTACTAAGGGTGGGTTCACACCGCCGACGGATGCGGCTCACAACAGGGATCAGGTGCGTCTCTGTTCTCTGTTTCAGGGACGAATCAAGGCTGAATTCAGCCCTGAAACAGAGCCAAAGACGCACACGACTCCTGTGTAATCCGCTCCGCAGCCGCAACGGAGAAATGTGAGATATGTGAGCCGGTCACAATCTCCTGCTATGCGAAATGGATGTGGAGAAACCCGCATCCAATTCGCATAGGTGTGAACCCAGCCTAAAAGAAAAATAGACTGTGCACTTTAAAAGTACAGTTGCTCCAGAGCTTAGTAAATGAGGTAAAGCTTTACTGTGCAAAGAACACCCAAGAAGATGCAAGGAAAATGAAAAAAAAAAAAACATAATTCTTCCTTGCACATGATTGGATGATGGAAGTCATCAGAGTTTCCTGTCATTTTTAGTAAGCTCTGGGGTAACTGCACATGCAGAGTGCACAGTCTAGTTGCCTTTAGTAAATCAACTCCATAGTCTTGAGAAAACGTTTGGAGAGTACAGAGGACACAGGACAGCACTGGATTTCTGACATGATCGACAGATTTTTATTTTTTTTTGCACTTGTTGAACAAATATAACAAAATGTTTCCAATGGTATATTTTTTTTTTGTAATTCCTTTATTTTGATCAAAACAGCATAGATATACAAACATCACCAATGGTTCTAGATAAGGTTCAGATAAGCTAATAGAAGGTACTGGTGGAGTTACAGAATGGAAGCATTTCCTGGCAAGCAATATGATTAGCTGAGGATTTTCAGGTTACAATTAAGTTAGTGAGACAGAACAAGAATGGGTAGTGGGGACAGGGCTGAGGAAGGGCCAGTTCTAACGAGAAAAAAGCAAACGGTTCTCTGTCTCTGGGGTGGTGCAGCCCCAGCCGCCCCTCTATTCTGAGGAGGACTCAAGTAGTAGGTTGATACTGGAGCTGGGGCGCTGGAGAGAGGACGAGCAAATGGCTGAGCCTGGTCTTTCCAGAAAAGGGGTAGTGGGAGGGGGGACAAGAGGAAGGAAGGAAGAGGGAGGAGGGAGATAGGGTAGAGTGGAAGGGGGATAGAGGGGGGGTCCATTTAACTAGGGAGGGAGAGCAGTAGAGGGGGTGGGGGTTCAAGGGGGGTCTTCAGGGGATGTGGAGGGGAAATTGGGTGGGAGATATTTTGGGGCGGGGAGGGAGAGAGCCCACAGATCTGGGCACCTCCCCCCCCGTGCCCCCAACTCGAGCCGCACCTATGAAGGGTCGTAGCCAGCAAGTTCAGGACATCGCTTCAAGATAGGGGTCAGTAAAGACAAAGTAATTCCATGGTCTCCATGTCTCACGGAAAGTTTCCTCGCGGCCATATAGAGTCGCTGTGAGATCCTCCATATTGCGTAACTCCTTAATTTTTCGGAACCACATGGCCTTGGATGGGGGATTCTCCGATCTCCAATTCAGAGGGATGCAGGCCTTTGCCGCATTAAGAAGCTGGATAGTGAGGGAGGATTTATATTTCCCAATCGGACGGGGAGAGAGGTGGAGGAGACACGCCGCTGGGTCCCCCTTGATATTCACACCCGTGAGGTGCTTGATAGTGTGGGCTACGTCGGTCCCAAAAGGGACCAGTTTGGGGCAGGACCAAAAAATATGCAGCATTGTACCCTCGGCACACCCACACCTCCAACAGGTGTCCGTGACCTGCGGGAGATACCGGTGAATCGCCGATGGGACTCTGTACCATCGAGAGAGAATTTTGTATCCAGTCTCCTGCGTTTTGATTGCCATGGAGGATTTCTGGGCGAAGTGTAGGATTTTTTCTTTTTGTGCACCGGAAAGATGCAAGTTCAGATCATCTTCCCACTTCTGGATGAAGGGAGGCGTGTAGTCATTCCCCGGGTCAGCATGGCGTATGTTAAAGACAGGGTGTGGCGAATCGGTTCCCCCGCATGGTAGATACGTTCGAACTCGGTCAGGCGGCGTAGAATTCCGGGGGTCCTCGACAGCCTGCGCAGAAAGCAACGCAGCTGCAGCCCGCTCCAAAAGTCCAGCCTGGAACCCACCCCCACCTCGTCCCACTGGAGGGCGAAGCTCCCGTCCTGCAGCAGGTGGTCACAGAAGTATTGTTTCCTGGCCTCCTTCAGGAAATAGAAGCGCGTCCCCCGAGAGCCCGGTTCAAAGGCCGGGTTGCCCAGAAGAGGGACAAGTGGGGAGGGGGAAGGGAGAATCGAGTAACGTTTGAAGGAGTCTCTTGCCACCTTCAATGTACAACCTAAAGTTGGGTGGCCCGCGACTGCCGTCGGGAGACGTTCCGACGACCATAGCCAGCTCTTAGCCCCGTCGTGGGCGTCCTCCATCTCCATGGTCACCCACTGCTTCGCTTCCGAGTGGCAGTGCCAATCAACCACCCTGGAGAGGTGGGTGGCTCTATGGTAAGCCTTTAAGTCCGGGAGGCCCAGTCCACCTCTGCCCTTGGGTAAATGAAGGAGCTTGAGTTGAATTCGTGGTTTGCGGTGGGAACAAATTAATTCCCTGACGAGGGCGTCCGCCTTTTTGAAGAAAGCGGGGGGTATGCGTATCGGAAGCGCCTGCATGATGTATAAGATGCGCGGGAGAATTGTCATTTTGAGGGCATTGCAGCGACCGAACCAGGACAGCGTTAGGGAGTGCCAGTGGAGCAAATCAGATTTGAGATGAGCCAGGAGCTGGGCGAAGTTGTGATCATAAAGGTCAGCGAGGTCTGGAGTGATGTTTACTCCAAGACATCGGATTGAGACCGTCGCCCGTTGGATAGGGGATGCAGATGTCACCGCCCTGAGCTCCTCGTCGCCCACCGTGATGTTAAGTAGAGTGGACTTGGCCAGGTTGATTTGATATAGTTTAGTTGGACCGGTTCAGGTGAGATGAATTGTAGTGCCACCCGCTGCTCCTCGAGTCCCGCCACTGTAGACGTAGGGGATAGGTTGCCCGCTGCCAGAGTTAGGCTACAGAACCTCATTTGTAGTGAGGTCTGGAGCGACTGGAAATACTAGTGTTGAAGCGGGTCGAGGACCGAGTAGAGTTTAGACTAAACGAGGTGACCGTGAGGGATTGCGACAGGACCAAGCCAGCGACGTTACGGGAGTTTTACTGTTAAGAGGGCGCGTAGAATATGTAGTACGTCCGCGAAGGCTATGCGTATGGGGGGCGAAAGAAGTTTTTCCGCCTGCGGGAGCAGTCCCTTAATTAAACAAGGGTGGCGTTTGGTGCTTAAGTTGAGTTCGAGGAAGTAAATGGGTTCCCGTCTCCACCTGACCCGGAGGGCCTGAATTTCCGAATGGTATCTCGGTGGGTGGAGAGGTCCCACCAACTAACC
>BLSH010001569.1:633016-643038 GCA_018402905.1 Glandirana rugosa
CAAGAGGGGGGAGGAAAAGAGAGAGGGGTGGAGGGAAGAGAGCAGCAAGGAGGTGGGACGGAGGGGGGGGCTAGAAGGGGAGAGAAAGGATACTAAAGATCACAAAGAGAAAGGACTGCTGACAGGGACTGTCAGTACCCGATCAGGGGTCCAACCTACGTGGGGGGTGGCTGGCTGTGGAAGGTTGGCGTGCTAGAGGGAGGCTCAGCGCCAAAGATTAGCTCGTTAAGATCTTGGAAGAGGGAGATGCATGGGGGGGGAGGCAGGGAAGTGTATTACTAGTTACCAGAACACTTTAGATTGTAGACTATGTGTGCAGAGCCGGGAGTGGGTGGGAAGGGAGGGAGAAGTGAGAAGTATCCCCTAGGGGGGGAGATGGTCGTGGGCAGGGAGCTGAGATGTGCATACAGTGAGAAACATGTTATAACCGGGCAGTGGAAAGGCACCAGTAATGCATAACATAACATAACATAACATAGGGCTGACACGTATCAACATTAACAACAATGATAACAACAGCAGACCCCAGGGGAGGAGGGCGCGTTGGATCCACCCCGGCCCGCTCGGTGACAGGGTCACACTCGGGGCAAAGGAGTCCCCGACGCCCCCCCCCCAGGCGCAGCGCGCGGACCGACCCCACGTGTCCCCTCCGGTCCCCCATACCCCGGATGATCGAGACCATCAGGGGAGGGGGGAGGGGAAGGGGGGCCCCCCACCAAGGCCCACCGCCCAACATTTCAACCCCAGGCATAACAATAACTTAGGACCCCAAAGCCCCAGGGCACCCCCCCATCAAGGGCACACCACTACTCTCAGGTCACATGCTGCTATAGGCAGTGCTGACCCTGGTTAAGCAAGGCAATTCAGACAGCAATGACCAACCCACCCCCCGACACCCACAGATCAGCACGCCCCCCCCCAAAACCGGGGGCTCAAGAGACAAGGTTCCAAGGAGTCAATAATCCGGGTGCAGGGACAGTGCCCCCGAGGGGAGGGGGGGGAGGGGGGCACAGGGGGAACCAGTCTATGGGCCGAGCGGGGGGGGCAGAGGGGCCAATCTCCCCACCGAAGCAGGGTTGGTTTCGACCTGGGGGCCCCGGAAGGAGCCAGTTCGTAGGGGCACGTCTGGTCTACGGGGAGATCAGGGCCGGTGGTTACCCAAAGCAGAGGGAAAGGATCACTTTGGCAATGTCTGGAGTGGTGCGGTCCGCGGCCGGGGCCCCGGTGATGCAGGCCGGTGGGGGTGGGGGGTGGAAGGGCCAGGCCCCCGGGGACAAATAACACAAAACAAGCAGCCCAGGAACCACATGGAGTCAGGACACAGCAGGAAGGAGAGGTAATCTGGGGCCCCGTCACCGCCACATCTCCCACCAGAGGCAGTCACCTGTAGGAGGTATCCAGAGTCTAACCTCTCCGAAGGGGGGGGAAATAGGGGGATCTGTATTGACTTGGTAACTTGGGTGGCGGTTCCCCGTTCGGCTAGAGGGTCATATTCAGTCTTGTGGTGGATATATCTGGGGATGCACGGGAGCGGGGGGTATAGATGGGTCAGGCGTCTCTCATAGTCTCGCTCCTACCGCGTCCGGACGAGAGGAATCAAGTGTTAAGGCTCAGCCGTTGTGGGATGGGGCCTCCGCGGCTCCCTGCTGGAGGCCCTGGAGCGCGGGCGCCTTAGACGTTGCGGCCGAGGGGCCGGGGGGCCGACCCCCTCCAAGGACAGCAGGTAGGCATGACAGTCCGGGACGTTTACAGGGGGTCTGTTCAGGAACTTGAAGAGGTCCGGGAGCTGTTCAGGATTCCTAAGAAAGAAGTCCATGCTCTGCTTTTTGACGATGAGGTGGAACGGGTGACCCCAGCGGTATGTGGCCTCAGCCTCCCATATCAGGTCCAAGAGAGGTCTAAGCATGGCTCTCATGGCCCTTGTCTGCCTGGAGACATCGGGGAAAATGTGAACTTGGGCACCGTCAAAGTCTATCGGACCTTTGTCCCATGCTTGGCGAAGGATTTCCTCTTTAATGGTAAAGAAATTGACCCTGCATAGCACATCTCTAGGCAAAGGTCTGGTATCCGCTGAGGTAGAGGGGCGGTTAGCTCCACGGACGCTGGGGATCCTGTGCACCCGATCTAGTTCCAGAGCTGCATCTGGCGGCTTGTCTAGTGCTTTATTCAAGATGGCTATCACTGTGGCCCTGAGGTCTGGGCCCCCCGTCGCCTCCGGGATTCCTCGCAAGCGCAGGTTGTTCCTCCTGCTTCTGTTTTCTCCGTCGTCCAAACGGAGTTGGATTTCCACAAGGTGGCGACGGATGTCTACATGCTCTCGCTCCAGGACCGTGATACGGTTCTCAGCTTCTCCCGCCGAGGTTTCGAGTTCCGTGACTTTCTCTTCAATTGTGTCCACTCGTTGACCGAGTATTCGGAGTTCCCCCGATAGGGCGGACACGATGGATGCCGCCATCTCCTGTAAGTCCTTCTTAGACGGCAGGGTGGCAACCAGCTCTCTGATGTCCCCTGACCCGGGGCCAGATGGTCCGTCTGGGTCGGGCTGGGAGTCTTCTCCCCGCAGGTCAGGGGAGACGATCGGGGAGGGAGGTCTGTGCGTACTGCTGGCAGTGCCACTGGCCTGTGCATCACCTGGGGCTGCTCTCTTGTTGTTGGCGGTTCCTGTCCTGGCCTGAGCGACCCGCGTCGGCGCCATCTTGTGGAAGGGTTCAGGGGTCGGAGTGGCGTGTTGCCGGAGGAAATAGTGGGTGATCTCCGGGCCCTTCTGATCCCTGGGTGTCTGTAAGGTCTTGCGGTCTCCCGGCATGGGTCGTGGAATGGGTCTCGTAGGGAAATAGCGCAGTTAAGTGCCTCTGGCCATGCAGAGCTCCGGTGCGCGCGTCTTTACTCTTCCATTGCTAGGCCGGGCCTTGTTTCTTTAAAAAGAGTCCTCTTTTCTTCCTAATCCCCCCTCCTCTCTGACCCAGGCTTGTAGGATAGGGGCCCAGAGAGGTGTTTTACACAGTACCTTGGGTAGATGGGGGATTGAGGCTCCAGGGGCCGCGCCGTGCGGTCCGGTACCAGTAGGCGCTCCAATGGTATATTTAACGGATCAAAAGGGAGCAAACAAGAGAAGTTTTTTGGTGGGGGCTACATATATTTTAAGAACACTAGTCTAAGCATGAAAACATAAGTCCATGTTAATCACAGTGCGACTTCAATATTGCCAATATAAAATCTCAGAGATCCACATTATAAGGAGCTTTGTGTGCAAGAAAAGAATTCTTCTCCAATTACAAGGCAGGCCATTAAAACAACGGGAGAATGTAGCAGCAATCAGAACTTGCTTGTTGTGGTTGAATTGTACCAGGACAGCTCAGGAACATGAAGAGAGTCTGCAAAGCAGCGCATAGATGACAAACAATCCTGTACGGCTGTAATCTGTAATTTCAATCAAGAGACCTTCAATTATTAAAACATTCAGGTCTGCAAAAACAAACAAGCAACTGGCAAAATACAAGAAGAATTCAGGAACCAAGGGCTTCCGCATTCGGCCTCTGACTCCAAAGCTGCTGAACCTTCTACAGAAGATGGGCAAAACCTCACTAAGGTCAACCTAGATGTTTATATTGAGAAAGATAATTGCTGTAGCACATCCCCCTCAGGAGGACGAAAAACTTTGATGGGTCATAGGGGTATTATGGGATGCCCACATAACTTCAGGGACACTTCTCCTATATACCGTAAGTCTATAAACAGCTCCAACTTTTTCCTCCGGCACATACTTGCTTGATTCCCAGCTGTGTCGCTCTAAAAGGATTTGAAGCAATGGTCCATTACAGGCAGGGACTCGTAGCCCCTATACTTGTAGAACATTGGAGTGACACAGCTAATTCACTTTCAGCACTTCCTCCCGTGGTCACTGAGCCCAGCACCACCTCTTCAGGCACTGCCAACCTGCCTGGCTGCAGCTGCCCCTTTCACTAGCCCTCCTGGCTCACTTCTCCACAGCCCTCCCAGACTGAACACTCACCAGCCCACCAGGCTGACTCCTCAGATCTCCTGGACGTGCTGACCTGCTCCTGCTGTCCTCTCACTTGCTTCCCGTGCCTCCAAGATAGGATTCCTCTGTGTGTTGTAGAGGGTCTCTCCAGCACCCGAGCCCCAGGCCTGAGGTCACCCTCCCCCAGACTAGGGGGCACTCTCAAGGGCCACTGACAGCCTCCTCGGGACTCCATCTCCATCTGACTCCCCTGCTGGCATGACTCATTGCTATTTATGAGGTAAACAGGCCTCCTTCCAGCTCCTTTCAGAAGGGGATTGGTCAAGGACTTCATAAATATGCCAAGCAGCTCCTCCTAGCCTCTACCCACTACATCTGGAAGCTTCTCCAAGAAACCAGAAAACGGGGGGGGGGGCCCCCACCAGAGAAGCTGCTTACTGAGTCTTACAGCCCTCCCTGAGTCACTCAACCCTGACCCATGTGCAATCCAGGTCTGGCTTTTAGCCAAACCAACTTTCCTACACAAACATGCCTACATACATCTAGCACACTAGCTAGAGGGTGCTATATTACAATGAACTATCATTGCATTAAAACCGAACTCCAGCCAAACTTTTCTGCCTAGTTTTGTGTGGAGAAGAAAATGGTTTGAATCAATGTTGGCTTTTAGAATCCCAACCACATCTGAGTGTTTTTCAAATCAAAGATCCAAGATGCTCAACATCCAAAATGCAATGATTTTCAATTGTGCCTGTTTACAGCTGAGCAAAGTGTCACTTATAGCTTGAAAAAGTACATGAGCTTCTTTTGAGCTACACGCTTTAAGGCCCCTTCAACATGGGCTTTCCGATCAGGTCCGCCTGTCATTTTATTAGGCAGATCTGATCGGAACCTCCATTTACTCTTATGGAACAGCGGAAGTCAGCGAATACATGTCCACTGACACCTATCCAATCCTATCCAATCCTGTCTGTGAGATCCAGATGGATGGTGACCCTATTTTCCACCCGTCTCGCGGATCGGATCCGATCTCCCCATAGAGGAGAGAGGGACTCTGACAGATCCGTCTCTGCACAGTGAACAGAGACAGACCTGTCATCTGCTCGCTCAGCGGAGCGATCCCCCCGCTGAGCAAGTGGAGTCCACCGGGTGGACAAGCCCATGTGAAAGGATCCTAAGCATTTATAGCCCTAATAGATAAGAATGTGCGAAAACCTGCGTATCACATTTTTTCTCCCTAATAACTAACTAAAAGTAATTTAAACCCTTCCCGTCGCCGCCTCCCGGCCATTTAAGAGCTTATAAATGCTGGGAGACAGAGGCCGGCATTCGGGTCATGTAACTGCTGTGATTGACTGTCACATGATCAGAAAGCTTCCGATCGCAAGTATGCATCAGGAGCTTTCCAGCCCCCGCCACTGACTGCACTGGGAGTGTGCAGGCTGCAAACTCAGCACATATATGCGGCCTCTGGGAGTTCGCATTTATGGACCACATTGGCAGGAAGCGGTTAAATAAACTCTCAAGGAGAAAAAAAACACCTGTAAAAATGCTTAAAAATGTGTAGCGCTGCCCCATTGAGGGTCACCTACTCTGAGAGTCTTTCACCATTCCTGACACTCTGGCTTCACTCATAGTGTTACCTTTCTTTATTGAACACACTCAGTGTAAAGAGCCAAACAAGGTTGAGAGTTTAAAGTATTTACTAAAATCTCTGTTGCCCTAAAGTAAAACTCTAATTTAAACAGAAATTGTACCACACAGGTAAATGGGCGACAGTTTACTTTTAAAGTGGTTGTCAACCCTTGACAGCCTCTTTAACCTACAGGTAAGCCTATAATAAGGCCTACCCATAGGTTCCCTGCATATCTCCTAAACGTGCACTGTAGAGCTGCACGATTCTGGCCAAAATGAGAATCACTATTTTTTTGCTTAGAATAAAGATCACGATTCTCGCGGCGTAATATATTAAATATACAAAAAAATTGGGCTAACAGCACTGTTTAGTTTTTTGAAAGGGTAATTTTTCCAAAAAAATTTAGTTTAAAAGTCTGCTGCGCAAACAGCGTGTGACATAAAATATTGCAACAATCGCCATCTTATTCTCTAGGGTCTCTGCTAAAAAAAAATATATAATGTTTGGGGGTTCTAAGTCATTTTCTAGCACAAAATAATGGATTTTTATTCGTAAACAGCAAGTGTCAGGAAAGATTTAGTCTTTAAATGGTTAAACCAAACAACTATACAAGGGGAGTTCATTCAGAGTTCATTCCTTTGAAGTAAATTACTTTGTATCTCTTTTTGCTTCTTTTATCAATGGTGATTCAGAACTTGGCTCTCTGCCCAGGCTTGGAAGTCTCCCCTGAGACTCAAGTCGCTCCGACTTGAAAAGACTTCAGGCACTTGCATTGACTTTTATTACTGTCAAGTCGCGCTGAGTCGCCCCGCAAGTCGGACCCCATTAACTGCACTGAAAATCGCGGTAATGCTCAATCGAGATCACGGGGGGGGGGGATTGGTGGATCGAGATCGCGATTTTAATACGATTAATCGTGCAGCTCTACTGCACGGTTTAGGAGATATACACTGTGATGTGCCCCATGTCATCAGGCATATGCGCAGTGAAGAAACAGCCTCCATGCCGTCCCTTCACTGACATTGTGCCTTGATTGGCATTGTGACGTCATGCGACTTCGGCCAGTCACAGAGCCAGAGTTTGCGGCCCCGGAAGGAAGAGGGGCAGAAGATGGATGCGGCATGGAGCGGGGCAACGCGGGACAGCGCGGGCTTCCAATGCAGGTAAGTGCCACATAATGGGCTAATATGCGATGCATACTAGCCCATTATGCTTTTAGATTGCAGGGTAATAAAGAGGAAGTAAACCCCATGAGGGTTTACTTCCTCTTTAAGTCACACACACATGAATGTCTAAGTAACATGAAAGGCATTGCCATCTTAAAGAATACAAGAGAGACACAAAAAAACGAAATGTGTGTCACAACTCTCTTTTATTCACTAACACTTCACTGTTGAAGGCTACCCTCTGACTCCTCCAATTGAGTTTAATCAAGATACCTGGATGTTCACCTGTAGGCTTTGTAAAGAGGAATTAACTAACGTAAATTAATAATGGATAAAGATTTAGGCTAACCAAGGGGAATTAGTGAACTGAAGGTAAATTGATACCACTCAATATAATGCAAATAAATCAGTACCACTCAAAAGAATGTAACCAAATTAGTATAACTTCTATGAACAATACACTTGGCTTATACATATCCACCTGCTCTATTTATGAGAGTTCTTAGGAGAAATCAATAGGGCAAAGTGTAATAACCCTGAGTCCTACAAAGTGGGGGGAAAGTAGCTGTAATTGTAGCAAATCCTCGATTAAACTTCAGTGCGTCTTCTGCCGGCTCTTTATTTCAATGTTAGATACCTAAGAAGTAACTGTGTCCACAGATCCTCTGATTATGGCACATAGGTGGAATAAGCAACTTTACTGTAATAGATAGAAATCTTCAGTGTGACCACGGACTTTATGATAAGCTTTGCACTAACAGCAATCCAGTGGTTATAATCCAGCCTCCTTAGTCTGGTGGTAACACTCAGATGACTAATAACTTTCTTTGTGAGGTATAGATTAAAAAGATCAGTACTCTTATAGATGGGCCTGGGCCAACTCACCCAACGAAACAAACGACTATGGACTAGCAGTCCTGCTGCTCAGATGAGTCTAGAGATGATGGTACACTCCCGCTCTATGCTCCTGGAATCGGCCTCCACTGCACTCCTCCTTGCAGCTCTCCCTGATCAATCGCTACCACTGCCCGCTGGATCTGGAACAAAGTCAGTTGGTAGTAAGGCTGGTTCTGTAGATCATCCACTGGAACACTGTAGCAAAGCAGCTCGCTGGCTGGAAAACTGTAAAAATGCAGCCCACTGGATGGATGTGAATAGGCCACAGGCTGCAATCCCACTGTAAGGGTGCACAGAGTCCTTACTGTTCGTTTACTGCCATCCAAAGAGGTCGCAACAAGCCCCTCCTTTCTCTTAACCAGACTCTCCTATGAGGCACTGTTCCTCCCAGGAGACTTCCTATGCAGCATTGCCTGATGGGAAACAAAATCCTTCGGCAGCAGAGTCTGATAATAATCCTCATTAATACACCCCAAATCCCACAAGGCACTACTCTAACATGATTCCACTCTTCAGTTAATAGGCTCAGCACTAGGGGAGCTCACCACATATAGCCCCAGGCACGAATGTCCTCAATGGTGTAATGCTGGATTCCTGGCTACAAATGTAAAAGAAATAACTGTAAAAATAACCAAAAGATACTTAGCACAAATGTGAATATCTCCATAGAGGAGAATTAACACCACATCCTGTCCTGATTACTGAGGTGGACAAGCCCCACAGAGGACCTGCGGCTATAAACAATCTCTAGAGATCGCCGGCATTATAGTGATATTATAAGACTGATTTTTTTTTATAATTAAAGGGACGTTATACTTATCTGCTCAGTGCAACGATATTGGTCTCTTACCTCCAATTTGGCAGTCCCCTGCTGGCATTGACCCTGCTGCTACTATTCACTCCTCCCTCCTCCAGGTGCCTCCTTTGCAATTCGAGAGCCAAGGAGGCACCCGTGCATACGGGCTTCCGAGCAGGGCTGTGTGCAGTCTCAGACATACTCGGTAAGCCATGTCTCCGCTCCTTCCTCACAGGATTTTGAGTGGCAGCGGCAGGAGTCTATGTTTCTGCTGCCCTTAGAGTTTCCTGTGAAAGAAAGAAGTGAGAGGAGCAATACTGCAGCTGAGACAGCGCTGCAGCGCTGACAGGAGTCAAGTAAGTGTTTAGGAATGGGACAAGTAGTGGGGTATTTTTACTGTAATGCAGAGGGTGCATTAAAGTGGTTGTAAACCCTCAGCGTTTTCTTTTTTTATTAAAATAACAAGCATGCCTATACTTTATGCTCTGTACAATAGCCCGATGGTCTACTTCTGGGGTCCCCCTGCCAGCTCTCCAAGCCCTTCCTCATCGGGTGCCCCCACAGAAAGCCACTTTCCCTGGGGGCACCAGTGCGGACTCGCTCCCTAGTCCCATGGCTATGTCCATTGAAACAGACAGTGTGACTCCACTTCACGCCCCACTCCAATGTCACAGGATTTGATTGACAGTCAATTGGAGTTACAGCGCCTTGAAAAAGTATTCACAACCCTCATAAATGGTTTTCAACATTTTTTACAAATAAATAGAGCTGCACGATTCTGGCCAAAATGAGAATCACGATTTTTTTGCTTAGAATAAAGATCACGATTCTCTCACGATTCTCGCGGCGTAATATATTAAATATATAAAAAAAAATTGGGCTAAGAGCACTGTTTAGGTTTTTGAAAGGGGTAATTTTTCCAAAAAAATTGCGTTTAAAAGTCTGCTGCGCAAACAGCATGTGACATAAAATATTGCAACAACCGCCATTTTATTCTCTAGGGTCTCTGCTAAAAAAAAATATAATGTTTGGGGGGTTCTAAGTCATTTTCAAGCACAAAAAAATTGATTTTTATTTGTAAACAGCAAGTGTCAGGAAAAATTGAGTCTTTAACCACTTCCCGCCCGGCGCATAAAGAAATGACGTCCGGGCGGGGGGTTCGTTATCCTGACTGGACGTCTATTGACGTCATCAGGATAAGCGGCTGGCGCGCGCCCGCGCGACAAATGTTTATTTTTAGTTAAAAAAACACGAACTTTTACTGAATCTTGGGGGGTTTGTAATATAAAAAAAAATCGTCTCTGGGATCTCTTATTTTACCGCCAACAACGTTATAAAATACAGTGTACGACAAACGCGTCGTCTGAAAATTTGCGTTAAAAAAACCTTTTTAATGGGGAAAGTTTTTGGATTTGTCACGAGAATCGGGTTAAAAAAAAATATATAAATTATATAATGCGGCGCTCTTAGCACTCTCTTAGCACTAGAAATAAGATTCGTTTTTTTAGCACTAAGAGTAAAACCGGTCTTAGCACGTCGAGATAA
>BLSH010001569.1:649269-660264 GCA_018402905.1 Glandirana rugosa
ACTTGATCGTGGAAGTCCGTAAAATCTTCGTATTTAATGTGTAGAGTAAAGAGTTGGTGGATAATGTGAAAATTTCCGGGACCTCGTGGTCCTGTTACCTTAATGGGTGTTTCACTGGGGTAAAACCTTTCGATTGTGGGGTTCCATATTAGATACTCCGTATTACTCAGAAAACTTGCCAAGTAAAAAAAGGTCTTCAAAAACCTTTTACACCTTTTTTTTACTTTTGTGTAAAAAAAATGTGTTTCAACAGGTAAATATTCTATACTTTGTGTAAAAAAAATGCGTTTTCATTTTTTTTCCACATTTTCCAAAAACTTCTGGAAAAAAATGAACCGTTCAAAAGACTCATTATGCCTCATAGATTATACCTTGGGGTGTTAGCTTTCCAAAATGGGGTCATTTGGGGGGTATTTGTACTTTCCTGGCTTGTTAGTGTCTCAAGAAATGAGAGAGGCCTTCAGTACATCAGGTGTGATCAATTTTCAGTGATTTGCACCATAGTTTGTAGACTCTATAACTTTCACACAGACTAAATAATATCCACCAATTTGGGTTATTTTTACCAAAGATATGTAGCAATATACATTTTGGCCCAAATTTATGAAGACAAATTACTTATTTGCAAAATTTTACAGTACAAAATAAAAAAAAGTGGTTTTTTTTCAAAATTTTCGCTCTTTTTTCGCTTATATCGCAAAAAATAAAAAACCCAGCGGGGACTAAATACCATCAAAAGAAAGCTCTATTTGTGAGAAAAAAATGATAAAAAATTTGTTTGGATACAGTGTCGTATGACTGAGTAATTGTCACTCAAATTGTGAGAGCACTGAAAGCTGAAAATTGGTCTGGGCGGGAAGTGTTCTAAGTGCCTGGTATTGAAGTGGTTAAATGGTTAAACCAAAGGACTATACAAGGGGAGTTCATTCAGAGTTCAATGCCTTTGATGTATCTCTTGTATCAATGATGACTCAGAAGCTGGCTGTATGCCCAGACTTGGCTGTTCCCCTGAGACTCAAGCCACTCCGACTTCAAAAGGCTTCAGGCACTTTTTATTACTGTCAAGTCGCGCTGATTCGCCCCCCAAGTCGGATTCCATTAAAAGCACTGAAAATCGCGGTAATGCCCAATGGAGATCGCAGGGGGGGGGTAGATCGAGATCGCGATCTTCATACGATTAATCGTGCAGCTCTACAAATAAATATGTGAAAAATGTGAGGTGCATTTGTATTCAGCTCCCTTTACTCTGATAACTAAAATTTAGTGGAACCAATTACCTTCAGAAGTCACCTAATTAGTAAATAGGGTCCACCTGTGTGTAATTTAATCTCAGTATAAATGCAGCTGTTCTGTGAAGCCCTCAGAGGTTTGTTAGAGAACCTTAGTGAACAAACAGCATCATGAATGCCATGGAACACACCAGAAAAGGTCAGGGATAAATTTGAGGGGAAGTTTAAAGCAGGGTTAGGCTATAAAAAATATCCCGACATTTCAACATCTCACGGAGCTCTGTTCAATCCTTCATCCAAAAATGGAAAAATGGAAAGAGTATGGCACAACTGCAAACCTACCAAGACATGGCCGTCCACCTAAAATGACAGGCTGGGCAAGGAGAGAATTAATCAGAGAAGCAGCCAAGAGGCCCATGGTAACTCTGGAGGAGCTGCAGAGATCCACAGCTCAGGTGAGAGAATCTGTCCACAGGACAACTATTAGTCGTGCTCTCTACAAACCTGGCCTTTATGGAAGAGTGGCAAGAAGAAAGCCATTGGTGAAAGAAAGCCATAAGAAGTCCCATTTGCAGTTTGCAAGAAGCCATGTGGGGGACACAGCAAACATGTGGAAGAAGGGGCTCTGGTCAGATGAGACCAAAATGTACCTTTTTGGCCCAAAAGCAAAATGTGTGGCGGAAAACTAAACTTGCACATCATCCTGAACACACCATCCCCACCGTGAAACATGGTGGTGGCAGCATCATGTTGTGGGGATACTTTTTTTTTAGCAGGGACAGTAAAGCTGGTCAGAGTCGATGGGAAGATGGATGGAGCCAAATACAGGGCAATCTTAGAAGAAAACCTGTTAGAGTCTGCAAAAAACTTGAGACCGGGGTGGAGGTTCACCTCCCAGCGGGACAATGACCCTAAACATACAGTCAGAGCTACAATGGAATGGTTTAGATCAAAGCGTATTCATGTGTTAGAATGGCCCAGTCGCAGTCCAGATCTAAATCCAATTGAGAATCTGTGGCAAGACTTGACAATTGCTGATCACAGAGCTCTCCATCCAATCTGACAGAGCTTGAGCTATTTTAAGAAGAAGAATGGGCAAAAATGTCCTCTCTAGAGTGTGGTAGAGACATCTCCAAAAAGACTTACAGCTGCAATTGCAGTGAAAGGCGGTTCTACAAAGTATTGACTCAGGGGGGCGTAATACTAATGCACACCACACTTTTCACATATTTGTAAAAAAATGTTGAAAACCATTTATCATTTTCCTTCCACGTCACAATTATGTGTCACTTTGTGCGGTCTATCACGTACAATCCCAATAAAATACATTTACGTTTTTGGTTGTAACAAAACAAAATGTGGGCAATTTCAAGGGGTGTGAATACTTTTTCAAGGACAATCTAGCTGGAGCCGCTGCACTCGTGCACATCGCTGGATCGGGCTCAGGTAAGAAAAGGGTGGGGGGGGGGGGAGCTGCAGCACAAAAGGTTTCATAGAATGCATTAAGGTAAAAAACCTTAAAGTGGATGTAAACCCAAAAAAGAAAAATTTTTGTTTAAGACTTCGACCTTGTACAGTAGAGGATGTCATGTCATTTGTGCCCAGTCTAGCCACGAAGAGTAAATCCAGCTCTGAGCAATCCTTGTATCTTTTACAGTAACAAAAAAACAACAGAGATAAATAGGTGCCAGTTTCATCCCCATGCTGTGAGTGACAGGTAATTCCCTTATCTCACGCACAAGCAGACCAAGCCTCTCTCAGCCCCTCACAGCGTCTCGAAGCTATACCAAAATCTCCACTACAGCCTGTGGAGATTGAGTATGGCACATGTGCAGGAGTCACAGGAGACCGTGAGCGCGCTCTGCTTCTGGCCAGAATGCGCTCTGTGCCCCCACTTCTCACTAAACAAGCATGAGGTTCATCCTCACGCCGCTGCCAGGCCAAAGGGGAGTGTAGACATGGGAGGGAGTCTAGTGAAATCACGGATTCGCCCACCGATCACCGCAACATAAACCCCCCATGGATTCCGGAGCTTTGCGGGGCTCCGTGTACAGAAGGGGTGACATTTAACAGGTAGGGAAACATGCAGAAGACATGTATACATATATACGTCTCTGATGGCAATAGTTTGTAATCATGAGTGGTGGGTTTACATCCACTTTAAGGCTTTAGAACCAATTTAAGGTAAAACTAATTTAGACTTTAGAACCACTTTAAATCTCAGTAAGTATGAAATACAAGGGCAAACAAAGAAGTTCACTTTGCCTAAAAGTGCCATTATTTCTTAAAATGCTTGTATTAAAAAAAATAAAAATTAATGAATATGGAGCCACATTAATTTGTGTATTTTTTATCTGCCTAAATTTCAGCATCAAATGCACTTTTCCATTCCCTGAGTGTGTAAACATAAAGGTCCGTTAATAATCTGCTTGATCAGCTGTTTTGGAAACACTCCTTTTCCCCAAACATGCAGCCTAAGCAGACTAAACAGCATTGATACTGATATACAAATGTTGACTTATTTTCTCAATAGTCAGCAACAAAGCGCATCTCCATCTCTATCACTTCCCTTGGTCAATGACATGCCCAGAGAGTGGTGTCACATGACAGTATGGACAGAGGTGTCTTTGAAATCTTCAAGCTTAAGGCTTCACAGGCCTACACAGGACTTTAAAAAAAGGTCAGTAGCTTATCAGGGATTTTTTCAGCTTTTACCAGCATTATATTACCCCCGTTTTTTCCCGCTTTTAAAGGGCCAGCGGTTTTTCTTTCCAATTGATCTAAAACGTCCAAAAACGTTGGGGATAAACGTTTTTGAGCGTTTGAACGTTTTTACAGCTGAAAAACGTTCAAAAGAACCCTCTGGTCTTGGGGGTTTTTTTAACAGCTCAAAAACGTCACTGCTAAAAACAGTTGATAACAGCCTATGTGCATGAACACATAGGATAACATGATGGAGGGTTTATTGACTATAGAAAAACACGTCTGCAGCTAAAAACAGCTGCTGTAAAAAACAGTCAAAGAACGTCCTGTGTGCATGAGGCCTTAGCTTTTTTATGGTGTGCAATGGACAATGAGGAAATAACTGAGGACAGACAGAAGCAGAGTTTTACGCAAGCTAAATGAGTTTAAATAATAGATATGTTTATATTTGAAAATGGTTTATGTACACATGGAAAAGGAAAGAGCTCCTTCTACAATTTGATTTTCCGATCACTGTACCTAGAGTAACGGCACCATTACCTTTTTGAAATCCTGTTAGTTATCTCACAAATATGTACAAGCCACTGCTTAAAGATAATTAACCATAACAGTAGAGCTAATGCAAGGCATTCCACTTACCAAGGGTCGGTATCAAGGAACAGCAGCACATATAGAACTTCCACCTTTACATACCTGCTCACAGACTGGACTCTATGCTCCCTTAGCCTAGGTTTCCACTATTGCGACCCCAAAGTCACGCCATTTAGAGTACAACTTTGAGTGCAGCTTTGATCCAACTTTACACTCTCTGGATCAAAGTTGCATCAAAAGTCAGAACAAAGTAGTGCAAGAACCTTTTTTTGGAGTTGCTGCGACTTAAGTCGCACCAATTAGAATGGGGACCATTGAAATACACAACAACTCGCAGTAGTGGAGACAGAGCCTTACCCCCGAGGGTGGAACTATCTGCCTTATAACAAGCCACTGGCTGCTTCTTCTAGCTAGGATGTAGAATCTGGAGTAGACAGCTGCACTGTGGCGGCCATTGAACCCACCCACTCTTTCCCTGTCCAGTCTCCTTCATTCTCAACTACAGGAATCCCAACTCCCATCACCAACTATATTTACCTACCTACATTTACCAAACTAACCTCCCCAACATGGGAGGAGAGAACATGAGATCTAAGACCATTCTGGGACTCTTTGTTGCACTCACAGACTGGATCGCAATCTCAACACTCAGGTTGGAACTACATGCCTATTAACGAGCCACTTGCTGCTTCCTTTAGGATGCAAAATCTGGAGTGGACAGCAGCCTTTGTGGCGGCCATGGAACCCAACCACTCTTTCCCTGCCCTGCCAGAGCTTTCAACTACAGGAATCCCGACTCCTGTCACCAGCTATATTCACTTGGAGATATTTACCACACTAACCGCCCCAACCTAGGAGGAAAGAACATGCCATGTAAACCATACCCTGGGCTTTCTGGGCCTGTTTTAGCACTCACAGACTAGAGTACACTTTCAGCTTTCTCACTCGCCAGGGTGGAACTATCTGCCTTTCAACCTGTTGGCGCAGAGCACATGCAAATATGCGGCCTCTCAGCGGCAGGGCCTTGGCGCCAAGCGGATGCATATTTGTGTGCAATAGCACCAACAGAGCTGTGCTGGGAGCATTCCTGTGACAGTGACCGGCGGCTCACAGGAGTTTACTGATCATGTGACTGCTGTGACAGGCAATCACAGTGGTCACATGGCCATAAGCCCTGCCCCACCTGCCAGCATTGCAAACCCCTTAAAGGGCCGGCGGCAGCTGGCAACAAGGGGTTAATGAGCCAGCCACAGTTTCTTTAAAGGCCATCTCCAGGTAATTTTTTCCCCCATGCAGTGGGGCTGTGCCCATACTGCATGGGTTAACTGCCTGTTTTTTCTAGGGGTGAGCACAAAGCTTATACTCACCTAATCCTTCTATTCCCCTGGAAAATGGCACTCCCCCACGTCCAGCGGTAGACTGGTCCTGGTCTATTCAGCTCTAGACATGATGGTGTCAGGAACAGTCTCCTAGAGGTGGGGGTGGTGGAAGGGTCTTGTGCTGGGAGGATTGGAGGATTAGGTAAGTATATAGATAGGGCACAACCCCATTGCATGGGGGGGGGGGGACATTTTACCCGGAGTTCAGGTTTAAGTTTGCAAAATCTGGAGTGAACTGCTTGCTGCATTGTAGTGGCCAGGGAAGCCACACACTCTTTCTTTGTCTGGTCTTTAGAGCTCTCCACTACTGGTATCCCAATTCCTGTCACCAACTATTTTTCCATGAAGGCATTTACCCCATAAACTGCCCAAGCCTAAACTGAAAATACATGACATCTAAGACCATACCCTGGGATTTCTGAGACAGTTTGTCACAATACATTGGTGTTTGTGGAAGGGTACTTACAGTAACAGACCACCTTAGATGCAGCTCATATAGAAATACAAGGTACACTAGCTGGAAGATAAACCAAAACCAATCAACAGACTCAGAGTGGATTGTTTTTGTCTAATCAAAGCAACATTATAGTGAGAAACTGCCCATCTTTCTAATGGCAGTACAATATAAACTATTACGGTATGCTCACTACCTTACAAAGATATCACACGGCTGCTGACCCGTAGAAAGTTATCACCCCCCCATCTGTGAATAGGGAATTCCTCCCCCTACTATCCAATACATTTTTAACACAAGCTTTAAATCAGCAGTTAAGCCGTAGTGAAGGCACCATCTCCCAGTAATTACCTCCACTGCATAGTTGTACAAACAGATAATTAATTGTAATTCATTCGACACTGAATTAAATATAACTGTATTTTTTGCTTCTAGGTCTCATTATTACCTGCATAAGCAGAGTGAAATATTTTCACGACACTTTTTCATTTATTCATATTCACAAAATTTAAACACACAATAAACACAAGCAAAGATACAAATAAATCCAAATACATTTAACTCAAGAAAGGTAGTAAAGGTGTGACACAGCAGTCATATCCGCTCAGTCTGGTGATCTGGGAACATCTTCTGTTTATCTCTTTGTAATATAGGACATTAATTCTCAAATGTACCCACTGCAGACTCATCTCACTCATATAGCAAGTTGGATTTATCAAAATGTCAGTGCTAAAAAGTTTCAAATCTGACATGTGAGGCATTAATAGGATTCAAAAGATCTCAAGGTACAGATTCAGGAATCAGTCTAAAGCTGGATACACACTATCCAATTTTCTGTAGATTTTTTCCTTCAGATTTACCAAAATCATATACAGGCGGTCCCCTAGTTACAAACATCCGACTTACGAATGACTCCTACTTACAAATGGTGGAAGACCACAGGAAGTGAGAGGAAATCTCTCCCTAGGAAGGCAAATTCACTCCTGTTAAGCCTCGTACACACGGGACGATGATCGTACGTACGATCGTCTCAAATCGTATGTTGGCTGTTGTATTTAGCATACTGACTGCACTACACGATCGTACGACCAAAGAAAGAACGTTCAGGTGCATGTAATTAGCATCCGACCGTTCCTGACTTCTGGGCATGCGTGTTTTGCACAATACAACTTGTTGTACCAACTTCTCTGTACACACGATACAACGGTCGTATGACCGCTTGTTGGTACGACTAAGTTTTCTAGTTTGCTCATACAACTCCCGTCGTATGTCGGCTGTTCTAATCGCGCGTGCGAACGATCGATTTCGCATACAACGGTCATTTGTACGACCTGTTGTATACGATTGTCGTCCCGTGTGTACGAGGCTTAAGAGTTATTATGGGAAAAAGGTTTGCTTCCACAACAACCCAAAAATTTTAAAAATCCAATTATCATTGGGACAGGAAGTGAGGTGAAATCTTCTGAACAGAAACAGACAGCAAAACAAACATTACAAGGGTTTTACCCCTTCCCTATGTTTTCCAAAAATCTTAAAAAAAAATTTTTCGGCTGAAGCTACATTTAAAAAATGTTCCTGTTCCCACTTACAAATTCAACTTAAGAACAAACCTACAGTCCTCCCTATCTTGTTTGTAACCCGGGGACCGCCTGTAATATGAGGTCAAACCTCAGGAGTTTCAATTTGTATGTTATCAGGCAAACCCTTGCACTACATGGTTTTGGTAAATTTGAAGGAAATCTGACAACAAAGGTTGAATAGTGTGTATGGGGTCTTACCCTCTACACATCAGAGGAGTTCTCTGGAATCTGGCCGTGGTACATTAAATAAAACTTAAAACGATGTGGATTTTCTGACCGAAGCACAACTGTGGTGTTTGCCAGTGTAGCATCATTTATTGATAACCCCCAAAAAAATAGAAACGGGAAGTGACGTTCCGTTGCTGCCATGTTGCTACACCCGCACTTGTCCGCACTAAGGATACAGAGAGAAGGCGGCAAGCGGACATCTTTTTACACCCACCGGAGTTTGTAATTTCACACTTATTTTTAACAGTAAACGGAGCTTATATACTGAAATACAGTATATAGAAATACGTGACACTGTTTTGATGTTACATTTTAAAAGCAACGGTGTTGTGTGACATTTGCAAAGCTGTGAGATCGCTAGGTTTGCCGCTGCTTTTAAAATCTAACATAAAAACAGTGCCACATATTTCTGTATACTGTATTTCAGTGTGCATATGGGTCCCCAGAGGGGCAATGCCATCTGTGCTCACTACCAATCCCAAATTCAAATACGATAAGAAAAACCCCTGGTTGTGGGACTTTCAAGGTACTGACATTGTACAATGTCTATATGAAATTCAAGTTCATTATACAAATGGATAAAAACAGGGGATATGGAACCCCTGATACATAGAATGATGTTAAACAATAAAACTGTGGTTACAAAAAGCATATATTGCAAGTATACACATATAAATATATTGTCTGGTTACATTCTGCAATCCAACATATAAGGAAAGAATTATGACGCTTTTCAGGTCCAAGCCTTTCATCAGGGGCTTTGTGCAGAGAGTTTAATTGTTGTTTGACAAGAAGCTTGTCTATCAGTGTATAAGGGCCGGTTCACACTTGAGCGGCGAGATGCGGCGCGACTTGCCAGGGCGAAGCAAGTCGCCCCGCTCGAGGTGATCTCAACGCGGCTTGTGAGGAGACTTCTATCATAGAAGTCAATGTAAGCCGCGCTGAGATCGCCCTGAAAATAGTGCAGGAATTGTCGCCTGACAATTCGCCTAGATGTGAATGGGCCACGAAGTCGCACCACTCAAGTGTGAACCGGCCCTAAATGTCTCATATGCTAGTGTGCAATTTATGCAGCTCTTTTGATTATGTTAACACACAGGATAATCTGACAGCACTGTCCAGATAGTGATACGAAGGAGGATAACATCCGTTGGTTGTAAATGTCTTGTCAATCCCCCCTCACGCGATTTCAATCCCACTGTCAATGCGAACCCAGGCTAAATGTCAGGTTAGTTAGATATCTATTTTTATAATACCATGAATGGTCTATCGTGGTCCAAAACTCATCCATCCATCTACTTTCCATTTATTAAACATTTTTCTGCTCCAGCCAATTCACTGTACAAATCAAGATTACTGCCTTTAAATAGAACTGTGAGCAGACAGCGTGTGAGGAGAGGAAAGCCGATCAGCGGCATTTCCCCACAGGGGAGATCTGCACAGATAATTAGGGTACTGATTATCAGTGCAGCTCCAACAGTGCCCACATTGCTGCCAATCAGTGCGCAGCAGTCATACCTGCCAGTGCTGCCTTTCAGTGCCCATCAGTGCTGCCCATCAGTGCCGCCTATCAGTGCTGCATATTAATGCCTCATCAGTTCCACCTCATCAGTAACCATCAGTGCTGCCTCATCAACACAAGGAGAAAAATTACTTATTAACAAAAATGTTTTTTTTCTTAAAAATTTGTGGCCTTATTTCATTTTTTTTTAGCAAAAAATAAAAAAAAACACATTGATGATTAAATACCACCAAAAGAAAGCTCTATCTGTCTCAAAAAAATTATAAAAATGTAATTTAGGTACAGTGTTGCATGACCTCACAATTGTCATTCGAAGTGCAATAGCGCTGAAAGCTGAAAACTTGGCCGGTGCCGGTAGAGGGTAAAAGTGCCAAGTAGGCAAGCAGTTAAAGTGGTTGTAAACCTAAATTTACAAGTTGTACCTATAGGTAAGCCTATAATAAGGCTTACCTATAGGTACTGTAAATATCTCCTAAACGTGCACCGTTTAGCAGATATCTACTTTGTACAGAGCCGATGATGTCATCGGCGCATGCGCTGGGAAGATACGTGCATGCGCTGGAGTGACGTCACGCAACTCCGGCCAGTCACAGAGTCGGAGTCCGCGGCCCTGGAAGCAGTGTTGCCAACCTCCAGCAGCGTTTTTTACTGGCAAAACATAGAAAATTTACTGGCGGAGCACATTTTTTACTGACAACTTGGGAAAAAAGTAGAACTCCTATTAAAAACAAAGACAATCGATATTTAAACACAACATGGAAACACTGACAATACCTATATCAAACACAAACACTCCCGGTTCACCTGAGCCACCTACCATCAGACTCAGCCTGGACCTGGGCTCAGTCAGTGGGCTGTGATTGGGAGATTTCCTGGGCCTGCTGCACAGTGCACTGCACATACATCAAGACTACCATCCACCGAGTCCACTTGGCCCTCACAAACACAAACTATATCCATAACAGTCACAAAGGTACAACACAAATTTATAGCTAACAGAAACAAAAATTATCCTCAAGATGAAAAAAGGGTTCAACAGTCATTTTTTACACGAGGCGGTCATTTAAAAGATACAAAACGGTCATTTTTTGCGACGACCTCCAACCGTTGTGACGAAGGTCCCGGCGCCTGAGGCTGAGACACTGACCGGCCTCAACGCACTGCAGTGAGGTCGCGTACGTGCATAGAAGGGTCGCGTACGCGGCTACTGTAGTAGCCGAGACATGTTTCATCTATAGACGATTTGCCACGTGCAAATCCTCTATAAATGTCATGGATATCCATTCGGAATAATATCCGGACAGAGAAT
>BLSH010001569.1:664327-693318 GCA_018402905.1 Glandirana rugosa
CCGGAAGCTCTCCTCAAAGGATAGCGTTCAGAAAAATGCGCAGTCAGAGAGGGAGAACGGCATGGTTGTTGCCATTCACAGTATAGGAAATGGTCAAAAAACAAACATTGTATATAAGGATAGGACTTGGGCCTTGGGGAGCCTAGAAGACCCGCACACATAGACAGCCCGCAATTCGCCTGTCTGAACCACTGCAACTTGGTGCGAATGCCAGCGATAATGGTGGCTACCAGCACATTGTCCCGGTCAGTCACAGGCTCTTGGTCCTCAGTTCCCATGTCACCACCCGTTTCCTCATCAGACAGGCTAGCATGTCATTTGGAGTGTGGGAGGAAACCGGAGTACCCGGAGGAAACCCACGCAGGCACAGGGAGAAAATGCAAACTCCAGGCAGGACCGTCATGCTGGGGATTTGAACCAGCGACTCTTTTTCTGCCAAGCGGAAGTTTTACCCACTACAGCACTGTGCTGCCCATCCCCCGGGATCCCTGAGACCCCTAAAGCCACCTCCGGCTCAGAATCTTCCCCCGATGACGGGGGGGACGCTTCCTGGGGGCCCGCGGAGCGGCTACCCCACGCGGCATAAACTCAATCCCGCAGCAGGGAGAGAAAAAAGCCCCTTGGTCACACTGTGTGGTTGCTGAAGCCACCTCAGTAGGTTCAGCAGGGAGATCAGCCATTACAGGGATGGATGGATGGATGGATGGAAGGAAGGAAGGAACGCCCCGCAAACAGCCACACACCCACAGGTCCAGAGGACAGCACCCCACCGCCACCAGCCCAGAGGGAGCCCAGCTATACTTGCTGTTTTGCCTGATAGCGCCGATCGCTCAGAAGAACTGCCTCTGTCAGCCGCCATTTTCAGTGAGAGAAGAAGCTGCAGCCACATGTATAATGCAGAGCATGCAGTGAAGATGGCCGCCAGGAAGCACTAGAGGGTGTGCACACCTCTCAGGCAAAGTGCAGTACCGATTATGGCCGCTCCGAGCGCTAGAGGGAAAGCCCCATAGACTGCAAATGTCCGCGGCTACGGCAAAATGGCGGCGGTCCGCCGCAAAATGGCGGCCGAAGACCGCATGGCGATGCTGGATGAGAAGGCTGAGCGAAGGTACAGCGCTGGGGAGGGCGGGGGGTGACAGGGGGCAAGATGAGAGGCTGATTCCCACCCGGTGGCTACCCCGGACAGCTACAGGAGCAGTGAAAAAATCGCATTTCTGAACGTCGGGCCCTCTTCACTCCCCATGTGGGGAGGGAGACAGGGCGCTCACTTACCAGTCCGACGCCACGGTAGCCACCCGGATGCAGACTTTCCACCCTCGGCGGGGGGGTCGCTGCAGGCCCAGAGTCACCCTGCCGACGAATCGGGAAGGGGAGCAATATGGGGGATCTCGCCCCGGGCCACCCGCACGGAACGGGTAAGATGCGGCGGGTCCCTGTGTTGGGGCCGGCTTCGCATCATGTTGGCCAGGTCGGGGAAAGTACAGAGCACTAAGACCCTCGATGCCCCGACCGGCTTCTTGATAGCAGATCATCTTGATTGCAGAAAAAAGAAAAAAGAAAAATAAAAAAGAAAATGGTCACAAAAGGACCGCAGTTCCCTATAGGGAAGCCAGGTCAACTCCTTGCAAACTAGGCATTGAAACTGGAGAGCTCCTCTGGGAGGGGGGTTTTAATGTAGGGAAAGAGGACGGCCCCCAGGGGAGGGGCCAGCTGACTTTTTTTCCCTGCCTAGTTAACTCCTGGTAAGACGAACATAAAACCCCACAAAGTCATGAAGAGGCTGCGTCTGTCAGTGAACGTAGGAGAAATATGCCCTGTTTTTACTGGCTGTCCGTAAATTTACGGGCGGTTGGCAGCACTGCCTGGAAGGAAGAGGGGCCAACATCGGTGGCCTCCAGCAGAGACAGGCAAGGCAAGTGTCACATAATGTGCTAGTATGCGATGCATACCAGCACATTATGGTTTTACTTTGCAGGGAACTAAAAAGGAAGTAAAACCCATCAGGGTTTACTTCCTATTTTTTTTTTAAAAATGCCCAATAGCTCTGCAATGCTCTATGGCCATTTTTGGTAATCTTTTTTTTTTTTTTATGCAAGGCAACCATGGAAATAGACTTTCTGATGACTGTCCATGTTTATAAAGTTCCGCCTACGCCAACTGGTGGGGTTTCTATTTTTCTGGTTGCTGAGTTCATGTTTGATCTCTTTCTACCGCACCAATGTTTCATTCATTTCACATAAACGGCTAGTAATTAGCACACTGCACTCTATACGATACTGTATTGATCACAGTTAAATTTACTTAGAGAAACTACAAACAGCTTTATTTGTTACCTTTCATGTCTCCTCCGCATAGATCAGTGGCTCTCCCTGGAGGACGGAACCTGTGTTTTTCAGGAAGGAAAGCCGTGTTCCTTGCTCAGCCGTGTAAAGCACACATAAGGGATACACAGCTGTTTCTTGTGCCTTTTATTGTACAGTATCTCTGAAACGCCAGATCTGTCACCTGCCATTCGGGCATTACTGGAATGCAAACTTCAATGTCAGCTTGTGAGGCTTTTAACGAAATGCTTCAGATGAACCTGCAGATGTCTGTGACACCCTGCGGAACCAAACTGATTGCTGCTTTGATCACTAATGGATATTGTGGACCGCGAATCATCTTCACCTACGTGTGTGGGATATTCCTTCTATCAGACATCAAGTGAAAATCTAATTCTGTTCAGAAGAAATCATCCCATGGTCAACTATGGGTACAGAAAAGATTTTAGCACATACAGTGGAACCTTGGTTCACGAGACGAGCATTTTGAAAGACAAGCATTTAAAAAAAAAAATACTGACTCGGTTTGCGAGCGGTGTCTCGCAAATTGAGTAGGTTTAAGCCTCTGTACATGCAATACCGCATGTGGCCAGAGGTGCGAGGGCGCTGGTGAGCCTCGGAGACTCTTGGAAGCACTCATAAATACCGAAAGTGTAAACAGTTCCCGAGTATTTCCAAATGTTTCAGACGTCCCCGAGGCTCAGCAGCACCACCACACCTTTGGCCACATACGATATTGCATACACCAGGTGCCCCCCGCACCTCTGGCCACATACAGTACTGCATTGACATGCATTCACTGTGGAACCAATTATCTGAATTTCCATGGTTTCCTATGGGGAAACTTGCTTTGATATACGAATGATTTGGATTACAAGCATTCTCCTGGAACTGATTATGCTTGTAATCCAAGGTTCCACTGTACCTGTACATAAATATTTATCTGATTCTGTTCCAATATTATTGTGACTGTCCATTATGGAAATCTTTCCAAATCAGTGCCAACAATTATTGTGACTGTCCATTATGGAAATCTTTCCAAATCAGTGGCAACAATGGGGTTCTGGATTTACTACAATCACACCATCAATTCCTGAAACCTACAACGCTGTCTTAATTTGACTTCAGTCCCTGAGCTGATTTTGTAAAGATGCAATGCGCCAATTACAAGATCAGTGGAAAGGCTTCTGGGGAATTATTGCTTTAAACCAACTATTCCTGCCATGTTTTCAAGGAAGGCAAATTAGAATTGATTTTGACAGTTTCAGAAAATAGTGAATGTCTTTAGATTGAAACGTAAATAGGTAATTTTGACATTATCAAATTGAAGAAAACGACTTGTGTGACATTTGTTATGATCGGTTTTAACAAAAGTTTTCCTTTGAATATATATAGTGGCAGGCCAAACTACCCTTTTTGCTGGATGTAACTAATAAAGAGTGAACTGCTCTGAGCACAAAAAAAAACTTTTATTCATATACACTATGTTGTCAAAAGTATTGGGATGCCTGCCTTTACATGCACATGAACTTTAATGGCATCCCAGTCTTGCTCCGTAGGGTTCAATATTGAGTTGGCCCACCCTTTGCAGCTATAACAGCTTCAACTCTTCTGGGAAGGCTGTCCAGTTTTAAGAGTGTCTGGGAATGTTTGACCATTCTTCCAGCAGTGCATTTTGCGCAGTCTCCGCTCTAATTCATCCCAAAGGTGTTCTATCGGGTTGAGGTCAGGACTCTGTGCAGACCAGTCAAGTTCCTCCACCCCAAACTCACTCATCCATGTCTTTATAGACCTTGCTTTGTGCCCTGGTGCGCAGTCATGTTGGAACAGGAAGGGGCCATCCCCAAACTGTTCCCACAAAGTTGGGAGCATGAAAATGTCTTGGTATGCTGACACCTTAAGAGTTCCCTTCATTGGAACTAAGGGGCCAAGCCCAACCCCTGAAAAGCGACCCCACACCATAATCCACCCTCCACCAAATGTTTTCGACCAGTGCACAAACAAGGTCCATAAAGACATGGATGAGCGAGTTTGGGGTGGAGGAATTTGAATTGCCTGCACAGAGTCCTGACCTCAACCCGATTGAACACCTTTGGGATGAATTAGAGTGGAGACTGCGAGCCAGGCCTTCTCATCCAACATCAGTGCCTGACCTCACAAATGCACTTCTGGAAGAATGGTCAAACATTCCCATAGACACTCCTAAACCTTGCAGACAGCCTTCCCAGAAGATTTGAAGCTGTTATAGTTGCAAAGGGTGGGCCAACCCAATACTGAACCCTATGGACTAAGACTGGGATGCAATTAAAGTTTGTGTGCGTGTAAAGGCAGGCATCCCAATACTTTTAACAATATAGTGTATATTTCTCGACAGCCACAAAGGATATGCATCTATGATGAAGGCACCAAATGCCTCTGCATCTTAGTTATTACCTTGTAAATGTAGGAACTAGAGATGAGCCTGGATTTGGTCTGAATGTGGGGGGGGGGGGGGGCGACTGAACCCAGAAGTAAGCTGCTGCTCCCTTCCACTGCTGCCCAACAATGTCATTGACTTAATATTGCCAATATTGGGCACATTAGGTCAAAGATGTCATGAGGAACCCCTGCGCATTTGTGTACCTGCAGCTACAGGGTAGAGAATGCCCAGGCCACAGCTGATTGGGTGGTAGGGGGTGCAAGTTCAGACCAAACTCAAGCTTATCCCTAGTGCTGTTCTGTATATAGCTTGTGCAGTGCAAGAGCTGTAGGAGTGACCCAGCAGGCCCCACCCACTTCAAGCTGCCGGCAGAAACCTACTGGAGGAAGCAGAGACAGGACCAGTCACCCTGCACAAAGATAGAGAGCAGAGTTGTGGGAAGAGCTCAGCAGGCTCCACCCACTACAGAAAACTACAGAAAGGGCAGGGAAAAGACCAATCACCCTGCACAAAGAGTGAGAACAGAGCTGCGGGAGGGGCCCATCAGGCTCCACCCACTACATAAAACAGAAGGGGACGGAGACAAGACCAGTCACCCTGCACAGAGAGAGGGGAGCTGTGGGAGGAGCTCAGCAGGCCCCACCCACTACAGAAAACTGCAGGAGGGGGTGGAGACTAGATCAGTCCCCCTGCACGAGAGAGAGAGCAGCAGTGGGCGGTCATTATTACAGGAAGTCTCACACTGGATTACTACACAGATCTGGAAGAAATACACAAAGATCACAGAGATTCAGGATACACATGACCATTGGATTTAGACAATATTTGTTTAGCATAGTTTTTCTTTGTATTTCTATTGCTTCATATAAATAAATACCCATGAAGCCAAATAAAATAAACACAAAACTTTTGTGCTGTAAAATGTGAAGAAAATATGAGCCATTAACCTCTTGCCGACCGCCAACTGCAGTCTGACGGCGACAGAGTGCTTGTTACTGCAAACCGCCATCATATGACGGCGGCTGCGATAACTAGTGCTGTGAGCGTGCGCGCCCACTGTGTTTGGGGGGGCCAGTGAGTGGGTAGGGCAGACTCGATCACCGCCGGCTACCCGCGATGGCTCCCCCTGCAGCGAGAGAAAGGAGGTCCGTGTAAGTAAACACGGATCTCCGTTCTGTTAGAGGGGGAAGGGCTGTGATCACAGGCTTCCTCTATATGGAAGCCATGATCATCCCCTTTGCCCAGCCAGGGCAGCCCACACACCGTTAGAACACACTGAGGAAACACAGTTAACCCTTAGAGCGCCCCCTGCAGGTTAACCCCTTCACTGCCAATGACATTTACACAGTAATCAGTGCATTTTTATAGCACTGATCGCTATATAAATGCCAATGGTCCCAAAAAAGTGTCAAAATGGTCCGACATGTCCGCTGCAATATCACAGTACTGCTAAAAATCGCAGATCGCCGCCATTACTAGTAAAAAATAAAAAAAAAATTAAAACCCCAGAAATTAATTCTCATCGTGCGTAAACGTGGCAACTTTTGCGCAAACCAATCAATATACGCCCATTGCAATTTTTTTTTACCAAAAATATGAGGAAGAATATAAATTGGCCAAAACCGATGGAAAAAAGTTTTTTTATATTTTTTTTTTAGCAAAAAGTAAAAAATTTGGGGTTTTTTTTTTTTTTGCAAAATTGTCGCTCTTCTTTTGTTTATAGCGGCGATCAGAAATGACGCAGAGGTGATCAAATACCACCAAAAGAAAGCTCTATTTGTGGGAAAAAAAGAACGCCAATTTCGTTTGGGTACAACGTCGCACGACCGCGCAATTGTCAGTTAAAGCGACGCAGTGCCGAATCGCAAAAAGTGCTCTGGTCCTAAAGTATGAAATCCTTCCGGGGCTGAAGTGGTTAAACAAAGACAACAAATTAGCAGTGCCATAAATATGAACAACAATTGACTAAGGATCCCCAAAATCTCCGATTGCTGGAAGACTAATGGGACATATCAGGTTTGGAAACTCCAGGCAAACAGCTAAAAACACACATAAAATGCATACAAGGGACTGGTTTTACTTGCCAAAAGATATGTATTTCTGTCCATCAAGTTTTAAGCTTTACACAGTTCTACCACACAGCATAGCCATGCCTGGCAGAGAAGGTGATCTGATTTTTCTCTGCTGCAGTTCAGTAACACTTAAGACAGGTCTTGTCCCTCCAGCAGCATGTGCCAGACTAATACCATCATCTCTCTCTATCGTCTTTCTGCTCTCTCGTCCCATCAGTATAGTCCTAGTTAGCATATGAGCCCTGTAAAGCACCTGATTGGCTCCTTACACTGCTTCGTCCTCTCCCAATTGAGCTTTGCAGGAACTGCAAAAGATGTCGATACCAGACAGATTAAGGTATTTACATGGCTTACATTAAAGACATATAATAGTGTATGCCAGGGGTGGCGAACAAGTTAGACACAAAGAGCCAAAATTTTAAACTGTGAGAGTCAGAGAGCCACAACACGCAGTGACCTGCCAAAACAGACAAACACTCACACAGAAGCGGCGCGGAGCGGCGCTCAAGGCGATCTCAAGGCAGCTTGCGAGGAGACTTCTATCATAGAAGTCAATGCAAGCCGCCTGAGATCGCCCTGAGAGAAACATGACACTTGGCAAAGAGCCACAGTATATACAAAATATAATAAGAGGCAAAGAGCCGCATTCATTATGGCCGGGAGCCGCATGCGGCTCGAGAGCCACGTGTTCGCCACCCCTGGTGTATGCGGACCAGTTCAGACCTTGGCATTAATGTGTAACCCCATCTTCAGGTCACACGCTCAAGATCCATCAGAAAATGAAGATATACTATCAAGGGGCAGGGCAGCCAATACATCCACCACCAATAGCCCAATGAGTGACTATCCAACATGATTAAAACTATAAATGAACTGTAATTCTTTATACAAGTTAATTAATCATACAGATTAAACATACAAATGAATTGAATAGGAAATAGCCCGGTGAGAGTAAAATTAATAAATTAGTAAGTTAATCATTGACTGACACATAGACAAACCAATCACTGACAACCAGCAATACCATAAACCAAAGAACATAAACAGACGACGTAAACAAATACTCAAGGGAACCGTTCATAAGCCTATTAGAAAATACTGGAGACCAGACAGACGGAGCATGAAACCAGAGCTCATGATTCAATGAGGTTGTGAGTGTCTAAAGCCTCGTACACACGATGTGACGGTCGTACGACCGGACGTCCAAAATCCTATCTCGGCTGTTGTGTCTCGCATACTGACGTGCACTAAGCAATCGTATGACCAAGCCTAACATGGTGATGTGTTACGAGTGGATAAAGAGGAAGTTCATGTGAATGTGATTTGTGAATAAGGAATGTAGGTTTACACCAACGGACACTTCCAGGCGTTCCTGACTTCTGAGCATGCATGTTTTGCACAGTACAACTTGTTGGACCAACTTCTCTGTACACGCGATACAACAGCCGTACGACCGCTTGTTGTACAACCAAAGTTTTCTAGTCTGCTCATCCAACTTCTGTTGTACGACTGTCGCACGTTGGCTGTTCTAATCACGCGTACTAACGGTTGGATGATCTACAACAAGCGGTCGTACGACCGTTTTCATACAACCGTCGCACCGTGTGTACGGGACTTAACTCTTTATTCAATCCATGAGGAAAAATAGAACTAAATTTATAGATCCACATGGTTTCCCTTTTACATAATAACGAGAACCTATCATTATCTGTAAGGGACCCCTTGGGATGTGTTCAATGGAGAGTACTGTCAGGGCTTTAAAATCTCTTCCATGGCACTGAGAAAAGTGACGTGGCACACTGTGTTTGTCCAGGACTTTTTGTATGAATCTACGGTGTTCTCCTACTCTAGTACGCAGCGTGTGTATAGTCCAAATCACAAAGTAAATTACACGAACATTTTAACACGTATTACAAATTGGGATGAACTGTTTTATCACATAATCCTTGCCGGTCTTATCTATAACTGAGGGGTAACCATGGGGAATGGATTCACAAGTTAGGCAATGATCCCAGCATTTCTACTCTGGAAGGTTTCCATCTGGTACCCCTGTCTCTTGGCGTGCCCGTTCCTTCCCCCAGACAGCATTCTGAGGTGGGACAGCCATCCATCCACCCCCTCTGGCTCCTATGACTAGCACAGTGAGATTATGTGCCCTCTGGGCACTTCCAATTTACTGATTACCATTGTTGTTGACAACTGTACCTTTTGCATATACTTTTTACATAATTTTATCTTTACTTTACCAATAAAGTCCATATGGTGTACATGGATATATCCTTTATTGATTGTGTGCCACTCTTTGGATCAGTGCTTTCTCAGTTGTTTTTATCGGGTCCCTCTTTGCTGCTCCTGGCCCCTCCCTCCTGTTGAGTGCCCCCACAGCAAGCAGCTTGCTATGGGGGCACCTGAGCTGAAGCGCCATAAGTCCATTCAGACACGGAGCTGTGGTTCAGCCCCACCCCCTCTCTCTCCTGACTGACTGACTTTGATTGACAGTAGCAGGAGCCAATGCTGTATCTCAGCCATTCAGAAGGGAGAGTCCCGGATGGCCGAGGGACTCACAAACATCGCTGGATAGAGATGGACGTCAGGTAAGTATTAGGGGGCTGCATAGAATGCATGAAGATAAAAAAAACATTCTGTCTTTACAATCCCTTTAAGGCTGCCTATTGAAATACGTAGGCTTATTATGCACCAAAATGTTCAAATGCCATTTTTGGAAAAGTAGAGCTCCACAATGCACAGTGTTGTGTTATTGTGAAGTGTGTTGTGGAATGCTGCAACGCATATGCGTTGGAACTACTTTGCCTTAGTGTGCACCATTTAAAATGAATGGGCCTTAATCACTTGACCTCCAGAAGGTGTTACCCCCTTCATGACCAGACCATTTTCTGCTATTCGGCACTGTTCTACTTTCACTGCCAATTGCGTGGTCATGCAACGCTGAACCCTATATTATATCACTTATATTTATATCACTTTTTCTTTTGGTGGTATTTGATCACCACTGGATTTTTATTTTTTATTATTTCAACGAAAAAAGACTGAAAATGTTGAAAAAAAAAAAACACAATATTTTCTACTATGTTATAAAACATATACAATAAAAAAATAAAATTTCTTCATAAATTTAGGGCAAGGTGTATTTTACTACACGTTGCTGTTAAAAAATAATCCCAATAAGTGAAAATGAATTGGTTTGTGCGAAAGTTATAGCGTCTACAAACTATGGTATATATACTATGCAGCTATAGACGCTATACTGTAATTGCGGTGATCAGCAACTTATAGTGGGACTGTGATAGGGTGACAAGCAATCTGGCACTAACAGACACTATCTAGGAGGGTCACCAACTGACACTGACGTTGCTTGTAACACTAATACTGTGATCAGTGATAATACTGTACACTGTACTAATGAAACTGGCTTGGAAGGGTTTAACTGTGTGCCTAACAATGTGTAACGTGTGTAATATGTGCTGCTTTTACTTTCTGATCTGGCTGTTTATCTCCCTGCATTCATTTTTTACTTGTAAGCCTCATACACACGGACGTTTCTAAAAAAATAAACAAAACGTCGGGCCCGACGTCAAGGGAAAAAAAAATCGGCGTTATGCATCGGCGTTAGTGAGCGTCGGCGTCAATAGGCGTTTTTTTAAAAAAAATCATCCCTCTGCTATTTTTCAACCTAAAAACGCTGGCGTCAAAAAACGCCGGTACAGTATTAGTTGGCGTTTTGTGGCGTCACCGTCAAAAAACGCCAAAACGTTACAGCCTCAGAACGCGCTGGCCGTGGGTTCTAGTTTCAGCTCACTAACGCCGACGCCATCTACAGCTCAAAAATGTTGGCGTTTTTATGGGGCCATTGACTAACATGAAGAGCTGCAAAAAACGCTGGCGTCAAAAAACGCCCGTGTGTATGAGGCCTTACAGTTGGGGATATAATTATTTGATCCCCTGCAGATTTTGTAAGTTTGGCCACTTACAAAGAAATTAAATGTCTATAATTTTTATCATAGGTGTATTTTAAATGATAGAGACAATATCAACCAAAAATTCAGAAAAAACACATGATACAAATGTTATAAATTAAGTTGCATTTCAGTGAGTAAAATAAGTATTTGCTCCCCAAGCAAAACATGACTTAGTAGTTGGTGGAGAAACCCTTGTTGGCAAGCACAGAGGTAAGGTGTTTCTTGCAGTTGGGTACCAGGTTTGCACACATCTCAGGAGGGATTTTGGCCCACACTTTTTTACAGATCTTCTCTAAATCCTTAAGTGACTGTAAAGTCTCTCTTTTTTTTTTTTAGGTAAAAATAAACATGTTATACTTACCTACCAGATCTTCTTTAAATCCTTAAGGTTTCTTGGCTGTCGCTTGGCAACTTGAATTTTCAGCTCCCTCCATAAATTTTCTATAGGATTAAGGTCTGGAAATTGGCTAGGCCACTCCATAACCTTAATGTGCTTCTTCTTGAGTCACTCCTTTGTTGCCTTGGCGGTATGTTTTGGGTCATTGTCATGCTGGAAGACCCATCCACGACCCATCTTCAGTGTTCTAGCTGAGGGAAGAAGGTTCTTATCCAAGATTTAACAATACATGGCCCTGTCCATTGGCCCCTCAATGTGGCAAAGTTGGCCTGTACTAGAGCCGAGAAACAGCCCCAAAGCATGTTTCCACCTCCGTGTTTGACTGTAGGGATGGTTGTTTAGGGTCGTAGTCGGCATTTTTCTTCCTCCAAACATGGCAAGTCAAGTTAATGCCAAAGAGCTCAATTGTGGCCTCATCTGACCACAGTAACTTTTCCCAATCCTTCTCTGAATCATTTAGATGTTCATTGGCATGACTGTACATGTGCGTTGAGGAGGGGGACTTGCCGTGTTTGGAGGAAGAAAAATGCTAACTATGACCTGGATAACACCATCCCTACAGTCAAGCACGGAGGTGGAAACATAATGCTTTGGGGCCGTTTCTCTGCTAAAGGTACAGACCGACTTTGCCGCATTGAGGGGCCAATGGACGGGGCCATGTATTGTACAATCTTGGATGGGAACCTTCTTCCCTTAGCCAGAACACTGAAGATGGGTCTTTCAGCATGACAATGACGCAAAACATACTGCCAAGGCAACAAAGGAGTGGCTCAAGAAGAAGCACATGAAGGTCATAGAGTGGCCTAGCCAGTCTCCAGACTTTAATCCTATAGAAAATTTATGGAGAGAGATGAAATTTTGAGTTGCCAAGCGACAGCCATGAAACCTTAAAGTGGAGGACCATGCAAAAACTAAAAATCTCTACATCTATAGCCACCCACATGCTAACACTAATAAATCTAACCCTGTGAAGAAAAAAATCAGTATACATACCTTTTCTGGAGGCGATCCGACCTGATCCCACGCTGAGCTGTGGCTTCTGAGTGGAGGCGGGTGCAGAGTACACGGACGAAAGCCCCATAGTATGTCTATGGGTGAGGTCACTTCCCATTCATTTCCTAGCCATTATCAGCCGTGTCCAGTGCAGAGCTTCCACCGCTGGAGATGGGGTTCGATCGCATTCAGAAAAGGTATGTATACTGCTTTTTTCTTCACAGGGTTAGATAGGTTAGTGTTAGAATGTTGGTGGCTATAGATGCAGGGATTTTAGTTTTTGCATGGACTTCCACTTTAATGATATAGAGAAGATCTGTAAAGAAGAGTGGTTCAAAATCCCTTCTGAGATGTGTGCAAACCTGGTAACCAACTACTAGAAACGTCTGACCTCTGTGCTTGTCAACAAGGGTTTCTCCACCAACTACTAAGTCATGTTTTGCTTGGGAATCAAATACTTATTTTACTCACTCAACTGCAACACAATTGATAACATTTGTCCTTTCTGGATTTTTGGTTGATATTCTGTCTCTATCATTTAAAATATACCTAGGATAAAAATTATAGACCCTCCATTTCAAAATCTGAGGGGGATCAATAATTATTTTGCCCACTGTATATCTGATGTTTGTTCAGCTTTATCACATGATGGGGACCGGGGGGGGGGGGGGGGGGGGTGAATGAGACATGCCAATGTTGTTTCAGACACTTTGTACCCCCATCCATGGGTGTTGTTTATCAAATCAAATTCCAATCCTACGCTTTAGCCGATTTGTACAAACTATGAGCGTATTTCAACTTTGCTCATCTCTACAAAACAGCAATTATTTTTCCTTCCATTGTGGCCATTCTGCCAGTACAAACATTAAATTCAGAAAAGAGAAAATGCTTTTTCCTCTCTATTGCAAACACATTAGCTGTATTCTACTGCTAAACACGCAGTTTTAATGTCTCTTTTCTCCAGCGCAGTAAGCGGACACAATGCCATGCCAAGGTTGCACAAAGGACCGACGGTGAAAACCTACAAGTCTCCAATGATCTAATCAGTGGAACACATCCCTTCCATAACCTTTCATCCTAAATAAATTACATTGAAGTCACTGCATTCTTTCGATACACGCTGACCTTTTCCCAACAACTCGCTGAGGGAAAGCGTGCCATGTTCTTACATAATATTAAAGCCGCGGCAGGGAAAGGAAAGCTCCGAAACTTCATTTATATTCATCCCGGTGTTTGTTTTGTGGCAATCAATTATTGTATATTCCGGCCCTTCTATGAGAAAGCTTGAGCAAAGTTTTTTTCTTAACAGCCATCAGGTTACATTGGAAGACATATTGCTTTAACCACTATGCTATTTTTTTTCATTTTGACTGCTGCCTTGCTTTATCTATGTCTTCCAATTGCTGCAGATTCATGGTTGATAGTAGGGTACAAAAACAAATTCAAAGAACTCTTTTGCCACAACAAAGCATTCTATCTTGCATTGATGTGGCACCAATATATTCAACAGTGATGTAAAGAGAGCACTGAACCATTCAAATGAGCGATTTCCTCAAAGGGCCCTATAACCTAATGTCCTCACTACAGACATAAACAAACACATGGGGTAAGTTATGTGTGTTTAGAGCAAAATATATAACTCAGTTCCTTTCCTTTAACCACTTGCCGACCGCCAACCGCAGGTTGACGGCGACAAAGTGGCACGATAGCGCAAACCGCCGTCATGCGACGGCGGCTGAGAGATCGCGCACTGTGAGCGCGCGTCGCCGGAGGCACGCCCGCGCGCTCACTGTGTTCGGGGAGGGCCAGGGAGCGGGTGCCACGGACTCGAACGCCGCCAGCTACCCGCGATGCCCCACCCCGGAGTGAAAGAACGGAGGTCCATGTAAGTAAACATGGACCTCCGTTCTGTGAGGGGGGAAGGGCTGTGACCACTTCCCTTCCCCAGCTAGGGCAGCCCCCATACAGTAAGAACACGCCCAGGGAACACAGTTAACCCTTAGAGCGCCCCCTGCAGGTTAACCCCTTCACTGCCAATGGTATTTACACAGTAATCAGTGCATTTTTATAGCACTGATCGCTGTATAAATGCCAATGGTCCCAAAAAAGTGTCAAAATGGTCCGACATGTCCGCTGAAATATCGCAGTACCGCTAAAAATCGCAGATCGCTAGTAAAAAATAAAAAATAAATAAAAACCCCAAAAATGAATTCTCATCATCCGTAAACGCGGCCACTTTTGGGCAAACCAATCAATAAACGCAGATTGCGATTTTTTTATCACAAATATGAGGAAGAATATAAAATCGGCCAAAACTGATGAAAAAAAATGTTTTTTTGTATATTTTTTTTGGATTTGTATTTTAGCAAAAAGTAAGAAATTTGTGTTTTTTTGCAAAATTGTCGCTCTTCTTTTGTTTATAGCGGCGATCAGAAAAGACCCAGCGATGATCAAATACCACCAAAAGAAAGCTCTATTTGTGGGGAAAAAAAGGACGCAAATTTTGTTTGGGTACAACGTCGCACAACCGCGCAATTGTCAGTTAAAGCGACGCAGCGCCGAATCGCAAAAAGGGCTCTGGTCCTAAAGTGTGAAATCCTTCCGGGGCTGAAGTGGTTAAGGTGGGAGTATACCCTCCTATGGGTTTCAGCCAATGAGGCCAACATCTTAGCCTCTGTTTAATCTGCATCTGCCATGATGCTGCACTAGGGTTGCCACATCATCCCTTTAATCCAGGACACATGTGAATTACACAGGTTGTTCTGAGGCTAATTTAATGCAGATGAGGCACAAAGTGAGTTTAATTACCACCTTAATCAGCCACAGAACCTGTGTAATTAATATGTGTCCTGGATTAAAGGGATGATGTGGCAACCCTATGCTGCACATGTGATCCATTATGACACCACCCATTGGATGGTTTGAGAGCACAACCAAGGAGACAGCTAGCATTTCCGGCATGCAGGGAATATTAACTCTTCTTTGACACTATCAAATCGATGGGTATACTTCCGCTTTAAGACTGTCAGCTCTATCTGCTGGACAACAGAGCTCTGCCCTTTCCTGTTTTGCCCCCCCCCCCCCCCCAAAAAAAACAAACATGTTGTTGTTTTGACCTCCTATAGCCTGACCACACACTGTAGGGAAACTCTTAGGGCCCTAGGGCCAGATCTGTTCTTGCTGCATTTTTACCTAGCTAAAAACACAAGAGAAATGCAATAAAAATATTTCTATTTAAATCCTATGGGACTCTTTATACCACTGGGGGTGCGGTTGCATTTCGAAAAGTCCTGAATGCTGCACCTCTGGTGCGCTTTTCAAAACTGCACCAAAAAATGCAGCTCCCCGTTGGAAGAAAAGGAAAATGCATCAAAAATGAACCAAGGTTCCTTTTTTGGTGCGTTCTTTTCAGTCACATGTCCATGTTTCTCAGGTGCACCCAGAACATGCATCAGAAACGCAACAAATATCCATATGCTATTTTCAGGGCTGGTGCAAGGATTTTTGACACCCTAGGCGAAACCTCATTTTGCCACCCCCCCACCCCCCTTTCGCTCCACCCCTGACTCCACACACTCTTTCCTGCCCAACCTGATCAGCGCCAATCAAATGCAGCCTGATCAGTGCCAATCAAATGCACCCTCTTCAGCACCCATCAAATACAGCTTCACCAGCGCCAATCAATACAGCCTCACCTGTGCAAATCAAATACAGCTTCAACTGTGCCCATCAAATTCCTGCAAATAAAGGGAATTCCTTGGGGACCCCCTGGTCACCAGAACTAGTGTCCCCATTGGAAGATTTCCCCTCTATTATTTTTCTGGGGACAACCCAAAATGTGGGTATTTTCATTTACTTTAACTGTCAATGAAAACTGTAAATAGGACTAACGGGGATAGTGAATAGTGATAGTAAAAAAAAAAAAAAATTGCCTTTAGTTTTACTTTAACTAATGCCTGGAAAGCTTCGGCATAAAACTATTTGTCAGAGCACCTGAACCATCCTAGGACAGCCTGCTTCACTTACTCATCAGCGCTGAAATGCTGACCTCTGAGCAACTCTTTTAGGGGTCCAAACAGGGGGAAATCACTTGGAGCGAGGTCCGGGCGGTAAGGGCGGTGTGGCAATACCTCCCAGCTGGGTCGCTGTAATGTGCATGTAGTGCGGTAAGCAGTATGAGCTTGTGCGTTGTACTGGAGAAACAGGACGCCCTTAGTGATCAAACCAGGCCGTTATGTCTGCAGACGTGTATGCACATCACTCGGAACATGACAGTAATATTCACTGTTGATAATGGCACAGCGGGGTATAAAATCCACATGAATAACGCCACATTTGACCCAGAAAACACTTGCCATCACTTTACCTGCAGACGCAAATTGCTGTGCAATGTCATGAAAGGTTATGCATCAATTATCCAGGATAAGGTGTTCCACACGCTGAATATCCACAGGAATGACTGCTGTGGGCTGGGAACCACCCTGGCCGGCATCATCACTGACGGACGTACGGCCATCTTTGAAACATTTACACCATTCAAATGTCTTACTCCGTGATATCCGTGGGTTTTACGCCTTTGTTCACAAGAAACTTCATCACCATATGCTGTTATATGCATGCCCTAACACTGTTGCCTGCCATCTTGATTAACGGCCTCTGGACTGGCCCACAACATGTGCACCGCCTATCAATAACACACTTGCCACTTACTACTGTGTGTAGTACCGCCCCACGCTAACATCCCTTTTTATATGTGTAAAATTAAAAGTACCAGTTTGACTTGAAGGGCCCTTGTATTTCGAAGGCGGGGCATAGATCAGTAGGAGCTGACCCCTCAGTAGCTGCCCATGCAAGAGTTTTGCCAGCCTGGTGACCACTTCAAAAAGCTATGTCTCGCTATGAGAAAAAGGAGAAAAAGGAAAAAGAAATGGATGCAGGGACATGCTCTAGAGGGGAAAAGGAAGTCTTAGGAGTAAAAAAGGGTCATGCCTAAACAAATGATTTAACTTTTATTTTTGGGTTGTGGAAATAAACAAAAGAAATGAGATTAAACCCACGAAAACATGCATCATCCATGCAAAGAGTTGAACCTAAGCTATGCAGTGGAATAACGTCCTTACAGGATGTCTCCAACTTACAAGCAGACCTCAATGCACTGTTTAATTGGGCAACTATGTGGCAAATGAGTTTTAATGTTGATAAATGTAAAGTTATGCTTTTGGGGGCTAAGAATATGCATGCATCGTACAAACTAGGGGGAGTACAATTGGGGAAATCCATAGTGGAAAAGGATCTGGGGGTTTTGGTAGATCATAAGCATAATAATGGCATGCAATGCCAAGCTGCAGTTTCCAAAACAAGCAACATGCTTTCTTGTATTAGGAGAGGTATGGACTCCAGAGAGAGAGATATAATTTTGCCCCCTGTACAAATCATTAGTGAGACCTCACCTGGAATATGCAGTTCAGTTTTGGGCACCAGTTCTCAAAAAGGATATCAGGGAACTGGAGAAAGTGCAGAGAAGGGCAACCAAACTAATAAGAGGCATGGAGGAGCTCAGCTATGAGGAAATATTAGAGGATCTGAATTTATTCTCTTTTGAGAAGAGGAGATTAAAGGGGGACATGATCAACATGCACAAATACATAAGCGGTCCATATAGTGAAATTGGTGTTGAGTTGTTTACTTTAAGGTCATCACAAAGGACAAGGGGGCACTCTTTACGTCTAGAGGAAAAAATATTTCATCTCCAAAGACGGAAAGGTCTCTTCACAGTAAGAGCTGTGAAAATGTGGAATAGACACCCTCCAGAGGTGGTACTGGCCAGCACAGTAGATTGCTTTAAAAAGGCCTGGGTTTTTTCCTTAATGTAAATAATATAACTCGGTACTAGCATTTATAAACAAAGTTGATCCAGGGAAAATCAGATTGCCTCTCGGGGGGATCAGGAAGGAATTTTTTCCCCCGCTATAGCAAATTGGATCATAATCCTCATACTGCACAACCTATGAAGACAGAACAAGGAAAACAAAGTAGTAAACAATATCAGTTACAAAAACACTAGATACTAAGGCCCCTTTCACACGGGTGGACCGATCCAAACTTAAAGGTGGACCCGATCAGACCATCCACTGCCCTCTATGGTGGTCTGTTAACATCCAACCACCCATAGAGGACAGCAGGTTTTGTCTGTGTCCACTCTGCATAATCGGAGCGGACACGAACTAGAAATCCGTCTGCTCAGCGGGGATCAGCAGACAGATTCCCCGCTGAGCAGGCAGACTCCTTGCGAAGTCTGCCCCATGTGAAAGGGCCTTAGGGATTTTTAACCACCTCGCATCTGCGCCATAGCTGAATGACGGCTCCCCCAATAGACGTCCTCCAATTTGGCTCGTGCTGGGCGCACTCCCGCAGGCGCGAGCGGCGCGCGCACGTGCCGCCGCATGCTGCAGGAGCGTGCCCGTGGGTCCCAATGTCCGCCAGAGACCCGCAATCTCCTTACAGAGAGGAGGAATGGGGAACCGCCGAAGTAAACACGGCGGTTCCCCGTTCTGTGAGGGGGGGGCATGCCAGATCTACTGATCCCTGTCACTGGGATCAGTTAGATCTGTCATGCCCCTGTCAACCCCGCCCCCCCACAGTTAGAACACACCCAGGGAACATAGTTAACCCCTTCACTACCCCTGCAGGTTAACCCCTTCACTGCCAATGACATTTATATAGTAATCAGTGGATATTTACATTTCTGATCGCTGTATAAATGTCATTGGTCCCAAAAAAGTGTCAAAAACGTCCGACATGTCCGCCCCGATATCGCAGTACCGATAAAAATCGCAGATGACCGCCATTACCAGTAAAAAAAAAAAATTATAAAAAGGCCATAAATCAATGTCCATAGTTTGTAGGCGCTATAACTTTTGCGCAACCCAATCAATAAACGCCGATTGCGATTTTTTTTTTGCCAAAAATATGTAGAAGAATATATATCGGCCAAAACTGAGGAATAAATTAGTTTTTTTATTTTTGGATATTTATTATAGCAAAAAGTAAAAAATATGTTTGTTTTTTTCAAAATTGACGCTCTTTTTTTGTTTATAGCGGTGATCAGAAATGACGCAGAGGGGATCAAATACCACCAAAAGAAAGCTCTATTTGTGGGAAAAAAAGGACACCAATTTTGTTTGGGTACAACGTCGCAATTGTCATTCAAAGAGCGACAGCGCTGAAAACTGAAAATTGGTCCGGGTAGTAGGGGGGTTTAAGGGCCCAGTAAGGAAGTGGTTAAAGACATGGTAACATGATAACATGCATTCAGAGACTGAAGTTGTGAGAAGCATTTCCAAGGTCACCTCTCTGTTTGGCAAAACAGGTCCAGGACAGTTGAAAGGAGGTTCCGTGACCTTCACCAACCATTTGAAGCCCACTTCACCCTTATAAATCACCAAAAAACACCTTAACGTTGGTCTTAATTTTGCTCATGGGGATTTAAAAGTTGTAAAATGAACCTCACAGATGAAAACTGTCAACAGCATGCAAACAAGACATAGGCAGCACGCAAGAGTAATTTATGGTCCGCATTTATCCATCAGCCACAAAGTCAAGGACTGCAATTTGAGAACCAACAAGAAAGAGGAGCATACAAAGCAACCCAATCCCAGTACAATGAAGATGACGCAATATGTCTCGGCTCTACCACATGACAATAGCATAACAGAGAAGTATTTAAGACTTGCATTCCAAGGAAAATTTTGGAGGGATGCATTTAACCACTTCAGCCCCGGAAAGTTTTACCCCCTTCCTGACCAGAGCAGTTTTTGAGATTCGGCACTGCGTCACTTTAACTGACAATTGCGCTGTTGTGCGACGTTGTACCAAACAAAATTTGCGTCCTTTTTTCCCCACAAATAGAGCTTTCTTTTGGTGGTATTTGATCACCTCTGCGTCATTTCTGTTTTCTGATTGCCGCTATAAACAAAAAAGAGCGACAATTTTGCAAAAAAAAAAAAAAAAATAAAACAATTTTTCTTAATTTTTGCTAAAATTCAAATCCAAAAAAATATATAAAAAAAATTTTTTTTCACTGGTTTTGGCCGATTTATATTCTTCCTCATATTTGTGATAAAAAATATCGCAATCGGCGTTTATTGATTGGTTTGCACAAAAGTGGCCGCGTTTACAGATGGTGAGCATTCATTTCTGGGGTTTTTATTTTTTTTTTTAATTTTTACTAGTAATGGCGGCGATCTGCGATTTTTAGCGGTACTGCGATATTGCGGCGGACATGTCGGATATTTTTGACACTTTTTTGGGGCCAATGACATTTATTCAGCGATCACAAATTTAAATGTCCAATGATTACTACTGTATAAATGTGCTTAGCAGTGAAGGGGTTAACCTGGGGGGGGGGGAGCTAGGGGTTAACTGTGTTCCCACTGTGGGGGGGCTGGGCTAACATGGGCATAGGAGATCTAACTGATCCCAGTGACAGGGATCAGTAGATCACCTATGCTTGCACTGACAGGGCGGGGAACTGCCGTGTTTACATCGGCGGTTCCCCGCTCTTTGGCTGTGGCCGCTCATCGCGGCTCGCCGGCGGACATCGGGTCCGCCCGAGCCGCAGACACACTCCTCCGGAGTGAGGCGGGCGCGCGCGCCCCCTAGCGGCCACCCGCAGATCGCCGCCTTTTTACGGCGATTCGCGCCCGGCGTCCACACTGCCGCAGTAAATATACTGCGCGCGGTGTGGAACCGGACGCTTCTTCCTACCTTTAATTAAATATAGATGGAAGCCACTTCAAGGAACAGAAAAAAAGCTGCAGATCTCAAAGATAGTGATAGTGCCGAGGTTTACAAATGGCATCAAGCTGAACCTAAAGGAATATTTTATCTAGCAGAGACTAATTAACAAATAAGCAGCAATAAAAAAAAAAAGAGATAGATAAATACGTAACTGGAATGTCCTGCACAGAACCCTGACCTCAACCCTACTGAACATCTTTGGGATAAATTGATATGTTGATTTTAGGCCAGATTTTCTTGTCCAACATCGGTACCTAAAAATACTGGATGGACCCTCTGCACACTGCTATACCCTTTCAAGCAAACTTTGCAATAAAAATTGGGATATTTAGTTCACACATATATTGCAATACATATTTAAGCTGGCCAACTCCGTCAAAGTAATCCCTCTCTGGCCAGTCCTACTCTGCTCTGCCACTGCAAATACTACTGTGGACACAATGCCAACCTGGGGCAAAAAAAGACACAAAATAGGGAGGGCAACACGGTTCAGGTCTGGCCACTGACCTGCAATCCAACAGAAACAAGATATGCCTGCGCTCAGATCCCAATAGCTTGTACATGCATATAATCCACCAGGTACTAAAGAGGTGTGACCACATTAACATTAAAAGCATTTGAGAGCCAGCAAGAACAAGGAGCAAACAAAGCAACCCAATCCCAGTACAATGAAGAGGACTCAATGTGGATCGGCTCTACCACGTGACAATAGCAGAGAAGTCTTTAAGACTTTATTCCAAGGAATAATTTGGAGGAATACATTTAAAAAAGACGCTCCTTCCTACCTTTAATTAAATATAGATGGAAGCCACTTCAAGGAACAGAAAAGAAGCTGCAGATCTCAAAGATAGTGCCGAGGTTCGCAAACGGCATTGAGCTGAACCTAAAGGAATGTTTTATCTAGCAGAGACTAATTAACAAATATGCAGCAATAAAAAAAAGAGATAAATACGTTCTTTGAAGGTTTTTTTTTTTTTTTCTTAAATCCAAACAATTCAATTTGCCTTTGATCTGTAAAGAAAATTTAAAGGCTTTTTAATTTTTTTTCCAATGAAGGAAGAATTGAGGAAATGCAGTTGGTCCACCAAGAGTGCTTTTTTTGTTTTCACTCAATAAAGAAATAATCTGAACAGGTTATAGGGTTTGGGGTTGCTACAAAAAGGCAAATCTTTTTGTTTAAATAATCACCTTACATGCGCAGCTTTGTTTCTCCCTGACCCCATAAGCCAATGTCTAATGCAGAGAAGACGATAAAATTCAGTGTAAGCAACACTCGGTTTCATTTAAATCACTAAAATCTTTAAAATGGGATATGGCCAAACATTTGTGGATACCTGACATCACACCAATATAAGCTTGTTAGACATCCCATTCTAAAGCCATGGGATTTAATATGAAGTTGCCCACCTTCCCTTGCAGCTATAACAGATTCCACTCTTCTGGGAAGGTTTCATACAAGATTTTGGAGGGTGTCTGTGGATGTAACAGAACATTTGCGAGGTCAGATACAGATGTTGGTTGTTTTAGTGTTAATGTGGTCACACCCCTTTAGCACCTGGTAGATTATATGCATGTACAAGCTATTGGGATCTGAGCACAGGTATATCTTGTTTCTGTTGTACTGCAGGTCAGTGGCCAGACCTAAACTTTGTCGTTATACCCCATTTTGTGTCTTTTTGCCCCAGGTTGGCATCATGTCCACAGTAGCATTTGCAATGGCAAAGCAGAGTAGGACTGGCTAAAGAGGGATTACTTTGATACAGTTGGTCAGCTTAAACATATATTTTTATTGTAAAGTTTGCTTAAAAGGGTATAGCAGTGTGCAGAGGGTCCATCCAGTATTTTTTATGTTAATGTGGTCACACCCCTTTAGCACCTGGTAGATTATATGCATGTACAAGCTACTGGGATCTGAGCACAAGTATATCCTGTTTCTGTTGTAGGTCAGTGGCCAGACCTGAATCGCGTTGCTCTCCCCATTTTGTGTCTTTTTTTCCCCAGGTTGGCATTGTGTCCACAGTAGTATTTGCAGTGGCAGAACAGAGTAGGACTGGCCAGAGAGGGATTACTTTGACACAGCTGGCCAGCTTAAACATGTATTTCAATATATGCGTGAACTAAATATCCCCATTTTTATTGCTTGAAAGGGTATAGCAGTGTGCAGAGGGTCCATCCAGTATTTTTAGGTACTGATGTTGGACAAGAAAATCTGACCCAATTTATCCCAAAGATGTTCAGTAGGGTTGAGGTCAGGGTTCTGTGCTATACACTCCAGTTCATACACACCAAACTGGTTAATGTCTTTATGGAGCTGGCTTTGTGCACAGGGGTACAAACATGATAGAAAAAAAATAAAAATAAAAATCTTCTCCAAATTGCTGCTTCGAGGCTGGAAGTGCATAATTGTCTACAAGATGGCTTAGTGGTTAGCACTCCTTGTTGCACCAGGGTTCCTGATTCAAATCTCAACTTGGGCACTACTTTCATTGAGTTTGTATGTCCTCCCTTTTCTTTCTTGAGGCGCCTTCCACACACCAAAGACATGCTGGTAGATTAATTGGCTCTAGCATGTGTATGTATGCATGTGAGATAGTGCCCTTAGATTGTAATTATGTTTCTTGAGTACAGGAACTGATGTGAATGTACAATAAGTAAATCACTGCATATTGTTGGTGCTATATAGATACATTTAATAAACAAATATTTTGGTATGCTGTAGAATTAATAGCACCCTTCACTAGAAACTCCTGAACTCAGTCATTAATGCCTGATCATCTTGCCTGAGGGTTATTCTGGTGCCTCTTGTTATGGAATGACAACAGTTGTGCTACTGTGGGTTCACTCTATTACAAAACAACCCTGGTGGGGACTAAAATCAACCGTTTCAACACACATTGCATAGGCATGGCCCTGTTGTCAGTATCAAAAAGCCAGTTCAAAACTATAAAGTGCAAGCAACGCTGGAGTAAGTAAACAGGAAGTAAAAGAGGCTTGAGGAGATCAGCAGAATTAAACTAGCAACACTAAGATGCAAAAGAAGGATGAGACAAGGGTGAAAACAGTATTTAATAAAATAAAAAATAAAAAAACAAATGTTCATAGTACAGAGTGCTATAGCAAATTAAATTAGGATTAGTTAGGGTAAAAGCAGAGCTTAACTCTAAAACTAAACTTTCTCCTTCCTTCTCCATTCTAAATTCACATTCATGTCTTGCACTCCCAGAGCCCCCTGGAATATACACCTCACAAATCCCTGGAGGCATCGGCTCCCATTTATGAAAGGAGCGAGCAGGGGAGGAGCGGGAACCAGTAGGTAGGCAAGGTGCTGTCTACTTGAAAGTTGGCAGTTGAGAAACCGCAGGAAGTCAATAGGAACACGGTCCCTCTATGTTTTCCTGGTTCACTGGGGGAGCTATCCGTTTGGATGCTGCTACCCAAGTGACTAGTGGCCATCTTGGGTCAGGTAGAGTCTATTTAAGGTCCTGGTTCCCGAGTTTGGTGTGCATTACGCGTGTGGTTAGTGTAGGGATAGGTCACCCATCTGACAGGGACAGTGATTAGCAACAGGGAAAGGTTCCAGATGAATAGGGAAAAGATAGGGACATGACATCCTTCTGGAGACCTCTCCATTTGGGTACGGACCGGCAAGGCCACATTCCGCCCCTCAAGACAGATGCTGTTGGCACTACTGAAACCTACTCTGCTACACACTGCTGTTACTGTGAGTGTTCCCAGTCGGGTGTGGGTTGTTGTGAATTACTGGATTCTACATTACCACAAGTTCTGTTCTCTGCACTGGACTCTGAGTGTTTACTGCCGTCGAACCCACAGACGGACCTGGAAGCACATCAGGAGACATATGTCAAAACCTGGAAGAGACAGGATCCTCCTGATGACTTCAAGGAGAAAGATGGTAGAGCGGGACCGGAGCAGTGGATTGCAGCAGGATCTGATGGGTGGATGAGTATCTGAATTGAGGACAACCCAGCATTAGGCAAGCTGGAATTTAAAAAGAAACGGGATGTTGAGCAGTTGAAGTTCCTCTTTAAGATCTACTTTAAGTCCTACAGTGGACAATTATAAAAATGACATTCCCATTTATCACAGTGCTTGCATCTAGTGCCCCAAAGATGGCCAACCTGTCCCTTTATTCGAAGGAGAGATAGTGTAAAACATATTTTTATTCATGGGTTTGGTCCTTGCTTACAGAAGGAAAACTTGATTAGCAAAGAAAAAAAAAAAAAAAAAACGACATCAAAATTAATTCCAAGTTGTGCGCAACTGAGATTTCTTATTTCGCTTTGAACATCAGAAGCACCTGTGATAAGCATTTAAAAAAAATTCCTAGCAAATACCTAGAGACATAAAGTCAGCAACATGCGGGAAAGGTGGGAGGAGGCGCTGCTAAATTCAGTTACGCTGCACTCAATGGCTAGCTGTCTAGGAAGGTGACGCCACAGAAGGATTTTTTTGCAAATACAGGATTGATTCATTTTTTGTTAACGGTACTCTCTCTGCCAGAGCCAGTTCAAAAAATGCTCATAAGTGAAGTCTTAAGCCTTTAAAAAATTGATGAACACCCAACATTTACTAACCCAGTGCATTCACTTTATTGCAAATCTCTGCTTATACTATCCTAAAGTAGTCGAATGTGTTATAGTAAATCGTAATCCATTCATACCTTAGGGATTTAATGTGTGTTGCGTTATGGTAGCCCATTATATTTTGAACGCATCATATTTGACAATGCAGAGCACTGCAACCGCGCATGTGCATTGGGTTTTAGTGATAATAAATGGTACTGCAATGAGTTGACAATGTGAATGGGCCCTGAGACAAATGGGAGCTTATTCAGGGTGGGTAAGGTACATTACCCTTCAGTGGCAGGCAGTGTTTGATGTAGACTGAAGGACCATGGAGAATATACCATAGTTAATGTATCCCACAACTGCATGAAAATCAAATTAGAATACTAAAAATGACACAGTACACTGCCTCCTCTCAGTCTGCAGGTCCGCACCTGTTTCCGCAGCTACAACCACCTGCACAGAAAAAAACGCAGGTGTTCAGGAGATGCGTGGGGGTACCATTACTCCTAAAGGTACCCCCACGCACTGGAAAACGCAGCACGGTTTCCCCGCACTGGGAACCGCGCTGCCTGCGGTTTCCGTTGGGGCCCTGTTTTCAAAAAAGGTGCAAATGAATGGGCTGCCATGCCCGTGCAAAATGCGGCTCACAGAGCTGCACAAGTGTAAACCTAGACTTAGGGCTCAATAATATTAGCAGCAAGAACTGCAGCATAGATTTCTTTTGACAAGTGATGGGGAGGTGATTTTGCACCACAACGCCGAAACCATGTACACTTTCAGACGATTGCAGAGCGTTGGCATCGCGGTCCCAATTACGTGAAGGGGTTGTGTTTGGTGAGTGGTAGTGCTTGCAGAATCCGACAGGGGTATAACTCCTGCTGTGGTTGCAAAGCATTACCCAGGTCGCTGGTTCTGCAGCTAACGTGGGAGTGTCTGTGGGGCAGTAAAAACACAGCTCAACCACATGGTTTTACGGTCCCTAACTACACGTGTAAAGGAGTTTTCATTTCACTCCCACAGCTGACAGTGCAGAGCTTTTTTAATGAGAGATAAACAGCAACAACATTTGCCTCTCTACCAGATGAGTCATATCCATAGCACATGCAAAGGAGTAGGGAAAAGAGTATATAAAAAGAAAAACCATAACTAGTTGAGGGCATAATAGATAAGTACTACTAATAATACATTATTACATACTTAAAAAATTATTACATAATTAAAAAAAATTACAGTTGATTCAAAGAAAAGCAAAAACCCTTGTAATGAGTGCTTCAATGTTCTCCAACAATGTTATAAAAGGAAATACTGAAAAAATACGTCACCAGAGGTTTTACATGGAAGCAATGCTGAAAAAAAGAGGAGAGAAGCAATTTGCAATATAACTGTATATATACTGTATATTTATCTCTCTGAATATACTGTATAGCCCTGCATTGGGAGAGTAAAGGTAATAGACAGACCATATAAATAGCCACAGACAAGAGTTGGCTTGTCAAAGACCATTGCAGCTTTCCTAATACTTTGGCCACCAGTGGGGAAAACATTGAAGCGAGAGAAAGTTCTAGGAGAAGAAAACTCCTCCTCCACCCCCTGGTGACATAATCTGGTATGACAGGCTGACAAGTTTCTGGGGGGAGCATTCATCACGGCGATGGCACCAGTGGCAGGTGATTAACCCCAATTAGCATTTCATATAACAGAAGCAATGTAAGTAATACTGTGACAACAAAAGAAATAATAAACCATGACCAAGTAGTGAATAACAAACAGATAAAATCTATGGTATGGTAAGGTCTCCAATAAGGACATTTATGGGTTTATTCTCAACACAGTTTTCAAGCCTTTTTTTTTTGGATTGGTAGGATGAAATTTATAGGCATCACAAATGTATCACCCAGGAATGTGCCACCGCAGAGCCTTCTTAAGAGACTGCTTTGCAAACTGTCCTTAATGCTCATCCAGTGAAAGAGTCAGCAGCTTCACCCCGCTGGCTGAGCAATTAGCAGGATTAGTGAGTCGTGTATTGGACACTCTCTGTATCTCCACAGTCTACCGTCATTTACTTGCCAGCCTCTCAAACAGCTGACAGAGGAATAAAAAAAGGAATTTATAAACCGAATAAGAATGTTCTAAATTACAATGAACAGCAATGTTAGAGCCGCGTTTAAACACATTGTAGAGCGAATTAACATGCATTTCTAAATTAGATCTGTATATGAAAAGATAAACTTTCTGCAACTGTAGCTGAGCAAATTTATCACAATTATATGGAATTGTTCTCAATTTTTATATAAAAGATTTTTCGGTAACATTTGTGTGACTGAGATTCCTTTTAGCATTCCTTGAGTCAGAACTATATAGTGAAGAAGACTGTTAAAACCCATCCCCACCAACCCACCCCTGCAGTACTCCTTACCTCACCTGAAACTTTCCTGTATGCATAATAATGGTACACCGAAATGAAAATTCTGGACTGAAATCCAAAAATTCAAGATGCACTTGGGCCAAATACCGAAACGGACAGTTAAATATATATATATATATATATATATATATATATATATATATATATATATATATATATATATATAGTCAGGTCCATAAATATTGGGACATCGACACAATTCTAATCTTTTTGGCTCTATACAACACCACAATGGATTTGAAATGAAACAAACAAGATGTGCTTTGACTGCAGGCTTTCAGCTTTAACCACTTAAGGACCGGAAGGATTTCCAGCTTTAGGACCGGAGCCCTTTTTGCGATTCGGCGCTGCGTCGCTTTAACTGACAATTGCGCGGTCATGCGACGTTGTTTATTTTTGGGGTTTTTACTTAAGAGTAGTAGGCATTTGCGCTGGTGAAAACACGTTTGGTTAGTTATTTGCGGCTAACGCTAAAAAAAATAGCGTTTATACTACTTCTTATATTTAGCCGGTTTTTGCCACTTTTTTTACAAAAAAATATAAAAAAAAAACCTAAACATAAAATCGTTTTTCATTCTTTAAACAAAAAAAAACGTTTTAACAGCGAGAAGAAAACAAATATCGCCGCTAGTCTTTACTGCGTCTCCCCTAGTTTATGGTGGTTTTCTTTCGAGACAAACACCCTTTTTTTCCTGCGTTTAAAGCAAACCCATGTTGCAGCGTACTGGCGCGTTAACAGTCAATTTCGCTGCGTCGCGGCTTAGCGTTTTTCCCGAGGCCAGGATTTCGACCTTTAGGAAGGCCAGGAATTCACCAATTTCGACTTTCGGACGTCAGTTTCGTGTAGAACAAACAAAGTAAAGTTTAGGTAACACCACAACATATCTCGGTTTTTCTAATCTTAACACAGCTACAGGGTTATAAATACCTGGACTGATATATATATATATATATATATATATATATATATATATATATATATATATATATATATATATA
>BLSH010001569.1:706615-717404 GCA_018402905.1 Glandirana rugosa
ATTTAAGGAAAAGAACACCATACCAACAGTGAAGCACGGTGGAGGATCCATAATGCTTTGGGGCTGCTTTGCTGCATCTGGTACTGGAGGCCTTGACCGTATCAAAGGCATCATGAAATCAGAAGATTATCAAGCAATTCTAGAGCGAAATGTCTTGCCCAGTGTAAGGAAACTTGGTTTGAGGCGAAGATCATGGGTCCTCCAGCAAGATAAAGACCCAAAGCACACCTCCAAAAGCACGCAGGAATGGTTGAAAGGGAAAAAATTTACTGTTTTAAAATGGCCAGCAATGAGTCCTGATCTCAATCCAATTGAAAATCTTTGGGGGGAGCTGAAAACTGCCATTGGAGAAAGGAACCCTGCAAATGTTCAAGAGCTTGAGCATATTGCAAAGGAAGTGTGGGAGAAAATGCCACCCGAGAAGTGCAAGAAGCTTATCGATGGATATAAGAAACGTTTGGAGGCTGTCATCGCTGCCAAAGGGTGTGCAACCAAATATTAAGGAGGGGTGCCAATATTAGTGCACATGCTGCTTTTCAGTTTTTTCTTTATAATTACAATATCTATGTTGAAATAACAATTGTCTTTGTTAAATTACTTTGGACCTCCAATTAAAAGATCCTGCTGATATAAATTTGGTACATTTCCATTTATTTCTGAAGACATTCACTCAGTTATGCAAGACATGAAGGGGTGCCAATAATGGTGAGCAGGACTGTATACCCCGACTCCTGTTGAGCGAGTCTGTAATTGGGTCAGGGTTATTAGAATTCAGGACAGCATGACTCATACAGACAGCTCTCTGGTGTCCCCCCTGTTCCTGGAAAGTTGGAGAACATTCTGGAAACTAGAGGGCGGAGGCTAGAAGGGCTGCTCTGCATATTTAGGGGTGTTTAGCCAATCCCCAGGAGATGGGCCTGGCAGGGGACTGAGTGAGCCCTTAAATAGAAATGAATCATGCTGGGGAGTCGGGTGGAAGATGGAGATAGAGTGCTGAGGGGACTGTCAGTGGTCCTTGAGGTGAACCCCCTAGTCTAAGGGAGGGGGTGCTCTGCCTCGAGCTGGCATGGGAGGATCCTGACAACAGGAAAAGCTTGAAAGGAGACTTCCCTGAGAGGCAGCAGGAGCAAGGAGTACAGTGTGAGTACTACATCATGGTGCAGGGACTTACAAAGGGAGAGACTACCACATGTCGCAGGTCTCTCTGGAAGATAGCAATGTGCTTAAATCTTCCCAACCTTGCACTGGGGAGATCTCCAGAGAGTCAGTCAGGTAGACTAGTGAAGAAGCAGCCAGGTGGGCTGGTGAAGAGGCAGCAAGGTGAGCTAGCATTTTCCTGCAGTAGTAGAGCTGGGACCAGTGTCTACAGGGGAGTTGGAGGTACTCCATGATGCAGTTCACAGCACATTGTGCTACTTTCTAAAGGGACTGAGAGTTCCTAGCCTGTAAAGGGCTGTTGCTGTTGCTGATCTAACAGACTGTTAGCTTGTACAAAGGAATCAATTGGAATTGTATAGAGGAATCAATTGAAGCTTTATATATAGAGCAAGTTGTCCCTGGTTTTGTCACTTTCAAGTTGGGCATCCAGTAATTCCTATCCCCATCCAAATTATTACCCACAAATAAAAAAAAAAAACACAAAACAAAGCTCAAGGACTGTTTACTGTGTTTGGATGAAAGCTAAAGATGGTATATGCCTGGCTGTGCAGCAGTGAGGATCCCTGTTATCTGCAACCCGTACCGGGGTAGTGCTATATACAGGTAGAACATTTTTTTGAAAAAAATATAGCAAAGTACAAACATTGCTCAAGAAAAGTTTAGTGACATATCAACTCAACATTAGTACATCAATGACCATGCTGGCATGTAATCTTGCTAACCGCTCCAAGCTCAAGATTGGTATACCCCCATAGATCTTGTAGTCAAATTTTAACTATGTTCTTAACTGTGCTACCCTGGAATTTAAATACTCCAATCAGATTAAAAGGGAATTTGAATAGTTTTATTACATAATGAGGTATAGAGAAAAGAAAAAGCAAGCAAATATGGTTAAGGAACTGAAGAGTAAAGAGAAGAAGGATTCCATGTTGGTAGCACCAAATACCTGGAACCATGCATCAGCTACACTACAGCACCACAGTTGGGGGCTCATCCGGGATGGCACAACAGACGTGGCCGAACCAGGCATAGCACTATAACAGAACTGCAGACTTTTTGACTACATGACAAGATTTACACAGCATTAAACACATATAGCTCTAGTTGAACAATTGCAAAATGCACATTTAAAACAAATGACTAGAACACACTATTAAAAACTAAATTTTAAGCAGCACAAATTAAGCAAACCTTACGATAATGATTTGCTGGGATTTTTTTGCCTTCCTCAGGATCAACTGTGGGTGAAGGATAGTATAAGGGATTGTATGGTTATATATAATTTTTCTGTTTTATTTATTTATTTATTTTCTGGTTGAACTAGATGGGCTTGTGTCTTTTTTTAACCTAACTATGTAACTATAAGACTTTTGTGCAGTGCAATCCTATCCTGCAGTCGAATCTCATGTGTCAACATCCTCACAACATTGCTTTTCTAATAGGTCAAAATAACAATCAAAGTAGAACCGATGTGCAATAACCGTGGGCACCCTTGGTCATTCACACTGCAACTGTGCTATAGTCATTTACCTGAATTTACTTAAATCCAAGTTTATGCAATGTCCTAAGGAAAGCCTTTGCAAGCTTTAATATGAGCTTTTGCATGAGGCTGCAGCCTCTTCTGTGCAACCTCCATCCCTCTCTCTGAGAAAGAAAAGGGCCTACAATAACTAGAAACAGAGTGGAGAATACCTGGCCTACAGATTGACGTGGTTGAGGAACTGGTGTGCCCAGAAAGCCATATTAATGGCAACATAATTATTTGAAGAAATTTGGAGTCCTAAACGATGGCAAGATGGAAAACTGAACTATTGGGCAAGTCAGCTGGTTCCAGCACACACATTAGCTTTTAGGGGCTTTAAAAATAACTGCATATTGTTTTACGATACCTCACTTTTTGCCACCCGTACTTTTGCATCCAAATTGTAAAAATGTGAACAAAACAATGCAACATGGACAGATTTGAAAAAGACAGCAACATACTGTAGAGAAAATAACTTCTGATTTGAACTGGCATAAATTATCAGAGATAATCTAGGCAAAACAAAAAAAAAAAAGAAATATCTTCACAAAATAAGCAACATTTTCTTAAAAGTAGATTATTCTTAGATGTTTCAACATAGTAGTGACAATGAGCAGTGAAACTGCCTCAAGCACCATCAAACCTTTGGGAAGCTACTGTAGATTGCAACAAAAAAAACCTGTAAAATGGTAAATTCCACCCATAATTTTCAGATATGTTAGTGTGTAATTTACAGTTCCTGGTATTTTACCTTCTCCTCATATGCTGAACTCCACACACCCAATAACTAAGGTCCTGATGTAAGCAACTCGACTGATTTGTACAAATCATGATATTTCTAAGACGTTTTATATGCCTGGGTTTTGATTAATTTTAATCACTGGTATGCTCAAAATAAAACCCTGGCCCTGGTTACACCCCATAGAACAAACACTGAATAAGTAAAATACAACCACATTTGCACGTTTAGGACCCTGGAGCAGCAGAGATTAGAGAAATGCTGATTTGATGTTTTCTTTTTATCTGTGTCACTCGTTTTACAAAATAAAATGCTCAAAGAAATTAAGAAGGAAAACTGACAGGAAATCAATGGGATATGACAGACCCAGGTCCATGGTTGTTCCTCAGGGGATGATATAGCTTAAGAGTCTATGAGGAGATATAACAGACTTTGAGGATTAGGAGATGATTTGCTAGCTGGTCATAGAATTTGTCTAAGGTCATCAGAAATTATTCTATACAGAGCACGAGGGGAAGAATTTCAGATGCACAGAAAAGAGGTCTTCTCTTCTTCTGATAGATTAGGGATCAGGGACGGCCCGTCCATTGTGGACGCACGGCGCCACCCCCCTGTCCATGCCCCAACGCCCTCCCTATCCAAGCGCCTGGCCCCTTTCAGAACGCCGGGTGCATGAATTCCTATGGCGGGGAGTGTTTTTTGAAGTACTGATTAAAGTCAGAGGCCCTAATCGGCTTCAAAATAGGGTGGGCTCGGGGCGCAAAGCATTACTTCTGGGGAGTCCTCCCAGGTGTGTTGCAACAGCGAATGAATACTCACTGTTACAACTCTGATCCCCCTCCCGGCCAATCGGGAATCGGGTCTGATACCCGTCACCCGCTTGGCTGAAAGGACAGGCAATCCTATTGGACGCCTAAAAGAAGGGAGGAATCACCCACCGTCCATAGAAGTCTGTTGCTGCTGGAGCCTGCAACCCACCTAAGCCCGCCACTGCCACCGGAGCCCACAACCAGCCGCTGCCACCAGAGCCTGCTGCTGCCACCGGAGCCCACCGCTCCCTGCCCGAGCCCGCAATCTACACGCCGGGGCCTGTTGCGGTAAGTTCGGGGCGGGGGGTGCCAATGCCACTGACCAACAGGGGGGGTTGGTCGGTGACATCCGCTGACCGCCACTGTTAGGGATACAGACAACCCAGCACCAAAATGGTTCTTACCAAACACATACTAATCTTCCTGCGCTCAGTGGGGAGGCATCTTTCACTCGGTATTCCAGTTATCCATTAGGTATAATAAGACTCTAGATAATGTGCCACCTTGCTGCCACTGGTGAACTAGGGGTAGTCCAAAGGCACTGTAGCAAAGACAAAAAAACAATGGCGCACTGGCCTAGCGCATTATCTTTTGATAAAATGCTTTAATAAAAAGTTTAAAAAAAATATATACTGCACCTTTTTACGACTCGCTTGTGAGTATATTTTTACTTTTTATTAAAGCATTTTATCAAAAGATAATGCGCTAGGCCAGTGCGCCATTGTTTTTTTGTCTTTGCCAAAATGGTTCTTCCATCTGACCAATTGCGTCATCATAGAAAAACAAAGCCCCTAAGAAGGTAAACTATTTCAGATGGTCGCACCATCTGGACTGTCTATTTAATCAGCTGGTGAAAATTAAAGTTATCTGTGGGTTTGCTGATTTTGATTGGTACAATGAAGGATAATCAACTGTTTTTTTTTTTTTTTTTTATGATGTAATCTTGATTTATGTTCAAGCAGAGGTTTGCATACCCCTTAGCAAATTTTATTAATTTGAAAATAGGTTAAAGTGGTTGTAAGCCCTTACATATACCCAGTGAAGTGACTGGCCTCAAGTGATACACAGAGATGAAACAATATCCTCCTATAAAATGTATACCTGTTTATCTGTAGTCATCTCTACAGCCAAAGTGCCGAATTTATAAAGCTTGTCTGAGCAGTCAGAAAAAAGGGGTGGAAGTTACACTCTGCTGGGCACAGTGAGGAAAGCTCTGAGAGCTGATTGGAGGAAAGGGACAGGGACACACCCCCCCTTCACACAGCAACAGAGTTGAGGCTGTCAATCAGCTGGAGATCCCTCCCCAGTCACCTTTTACCTCTTGGAGTCTTCTTGTTAGAAGTGACTCATGCTGATAGCAGAGGAAAGAGGCAGCAGACACACTATAGAGGAATATGCTTTGTTTATATTTCATGCCTGAGGTTTACAACACAAATTGAAGCCAGATAAATGATGTGGATTATTTTTCTGCAGAAGTCAGTTAACCATGTGTTGAAAATTGGGGCATTCAAGACAAACTTAGAACATCCATGGCCTAGAAGCATTCTGCAAGCACGAGTGTGAAAAAAATTAGTCAGGACACACAGACTGTTTGCAAGAAATGTTTAGTGCTGCTGATAGACAGTGGGATTCAAAACTTCCAAATTTGAATTTTTATTGGTTTGTTTCTAATCTATTACTATTCACTACCACTTAAAGCAGAAATAAACGGTATCTGAGCACCACAAACCAAAAACACTATTTCATTTATTTATAATACTCCAAGCAAACTCCTCCATCCATGTGTCCATGTTTTATTTTGTTAGGAAATCACTTTGAAAAATACCCCCCTAACATTTCTAGCCATGGCCATCTTAGTAAGTAAGGACAGATGATTCATGTAGAATTTACTTCCTGGAATCAATTTTCCCTTAGCTCAGGCAAACAAGCAGGAGGGTGTACTTAGCTGAGAAATCCCCTCCTTCCATAAGACTCCTGGAATGTATGACATAAATTTGGCCTAGGCTGGAAATAAGGAAGAAAATGAAGAAATGAGAAAAAAAAAGCTTAAAACAAGTAAAGTTAATCTACCTTCCTACCTATTTACTAATGCATGCTGCATAAGGATTAACCGCTTGCAGACCACATCACTTAGATGTACGGCGGCAGAGCAGGCAGGAGCGCGCGCTCGCCACAGGCGCAGCAGCTGTGCTGTGATTAGACACAGCAAAAGCTGATCGGTTGGTGCCGGCCAATGGATGTCCACAGGCACCCGCCAATCGGCGATGAAAGAGTCAGGACAGAGCTTTGCCTATGTAAACAAAGCAAAGCTCTGTCTTGTCAGCGGGGAGGTGATGGGTTTTGATTCCCTGCAAAGGAGATACCTTAGTAAAACCACAACATAGTACATAGTACACGCAAAAACACATGTTAGGAACACAGTTAACCCTTTGATCGCCCTAGATGTTTAACCCCTTCCCAGCCAGTGTCATTAGTACAGTAACCGTGTATATTTTTGATCACTGTGTTAGTGTCACTGCTTTCCACAAAGTGTCATAAGTTTGTCTGCCGCAATATCACAGTCCCGCTATAAATCACGGATCGCTGCCATTACTAGTATAAAAAAAATAAAAACTCCATTATATATACCATTATAACTTTTCTGCAAACCAATCAATATACACTTTTTGCTGAATACATATTGGCCTAAATTTATGAAGAAATTGGATATTTTTTATTGGATATGTTTTATAGCATGAAGTAAAAAATATTGTTTTTTTTTTTTTCTTTTTTTCAAAATTGTTGGTCTTCTTTTGTTTTAGCCCAAAAAATAAAAAAATGCAAAAAAAAAAAAAAAAAGAAAGAAAGCTCTATATGTGGGGGGAAAAGGACATATGTTTTATTTGGGTACAGAGTTGCAAGACTGCGTAATTGTCAGTTAAAGTAAGACAGCGCTATATTGCCAAAAAAAAAGGGCCTAGTCATGAAGGGGGGTAAATCTTCCAGAGGTCAAGAGGTTAAAATAGTTCATGTTGCTTGAGAGAGCTTAGTTCCCCTGAAATACTGAAGGACGATGGTATGTAGAAGAGGAAATGCTCCATTCCTATTCTGTGTTTGGAATTTCTACTGCACAGATCAGTGGAATGCAGTATGAAGTAGTAAAAGAATATTTTCAGCTTCTACCAGCCAGGACCTTTGTGCATTAAAGTGATTGTAAAGTCTGTTTTTTTTCCAATAAAAAAACAAACATGTTATAAAACTTACCTGCTCTGTGCAGTGATTTTGCACAGAGCAGCCCAGATCCTCCCCTTCTCTGGTCCCTCTTTGGCGCTCCTGGCCCCTCCCTCCTGTTGAGTGCCCCCACAGCAAGCAGCTTGCTATGGGGACACCAGAGCCGCAGCTCCGTGTATCCATTCAGACACGGAGCCCCAGTTCAGCCCCGCCCCCTCTTCCCCTAATTGGCTAACTGACTTTGATTGACAGCAGCAGGAACCAGTGGCATGGCTGCTGTGTCTCAGCCAGGAGGGACAGTCCTTGGTGGCTGAGGCTATTGTGCACATTGCTGCATAGAGATGGGGCTCAGGTATTGGGGGTGCTGGGGTGGCTGCTGCACACAGGCTTTTTTAAAAGACCTTATGACTTTACCACCCCTTTAACTACTCACACAGACTTTACAAATATTCTGTGTTGAATTAAATTAAATTATATATGGTATATATACAGTCAGGTCCATAAATATTGGGACATCGACACAATTCTAATTTTTTTGGCTCTATACACCACCAAAATGGATTTGAAATGAAACGAACAAGATGAGCTTTAACTGCAAACTTTCAGCTTTAATTTGAGGGTATTTACATCCAAATCAGGTGAACGGTGTAGGAATTACAACAGTTTGTATATGTGCCTCCCACTTTTTAAGGGGCCAAAAGTAATGGGACAATTGGCTGCTCAGCTGTTCCATGGCCAGGTGTGTGTTATTCCCTCATTATCCCATTTACAAGGAGCAGATAAAAGGTCCAGAGTTCATTTCAAGTGTGCTATTTGCATTTGTAATCTGCTGCTGTCAACTCTCAATATGAGATCCAAAAGAGCTGTCACTATCAGAGAAGTAAGCCATCATTAGGCTGAAAAAACAAACCCATCAGAGAGATAGCAAAAACATTAGGTGTGGCCAAATCAACTGTTTGGAACATCCTTAAAAAGAAAGAACGCACCGGTGAGCTCAGCAACACCAAAAGACCCGGAAGACCACAGAAAACAACTGCGGTGGATGACCAAAGAATTCTTTATCTGGTGAAGAAAACACCCTTCACAACAGTTGGCCAGATGAATAACACTCTCCAGGAGGCAGGTGTATGTGTGTCAAAGTCAACAATTAAGAGAAGACTTCACCAGAGTGAATACAGAGGGTTCACCACAAGATATAAACCATTGGTGAGCCTCAAAAACAGGAAGGCCAGATTAGAGTTTGCCAAACAACTTCTAAAAAAGCCTTCCCAGTTCTGAAACAACATCCTATGGACAGATGAGGCCAAGATCAACTTGTACCAGAGTGATGGGAAGAGAAGAGTATGGAGAAGGAAAGGAACTGCTCATGATCCAAAGCATACCACCTCATCAGTGAAGCATGGTGGTGGTAGTGTCATGGCGTGGGCATGTATGGCTGCCAATGGAACTGGTTCTCTGGTATTTATTGATGATGTGACTGCTGACAAAAGCAGCAGGATGAATTTTGAAGTGTTTCAGGCAATATTATCTGCTCATGTTCAGCCAAATGCTTCAGAACTGCACTTCTCATTGCAGATGGACAATGACCCGAAGCATACTGCGAAATCAACCAAAGAGTTTTTTAAGGGAAAGAAGTGGAATGTTATGCAATGGCCAAGTTAATCACGACCTGAATCCGATTAAGCATGCTTTTCCCTTGCTGAAGACAAAACTGAAGCGAAAATGCCCCAAGAACAAGCAGGAACTGAAGACAGTTGCAGTAGAGGTCTGGCAGAGCATCACCAGGGATGAAACCCAACTGAAGGTTTGCAGTTAAAGCACATCTTGTTCGTTTCATTTCAAATCCATTGTGGTGGTGTATAGAGCCAAAAAGATTAGAATTGTGTCGATGTCCCAATATTTATGGACCTGACTGTATGTACACACATACACACTGTATGTGAGGAGAATATATATATATATATACACAGTATATATATATATATAAACTATTTTTACAAATTTTGCTTTGTAGAATCATATAATTACTTCAGAAAAGGTCAAACCATCTCTTGGATTTGTTTGACACTCTTGAATTCCACATCCTTTCTGTATCCCTGAGCTACAAAGTAATTATATCTTATTAAACCACAACAGGTTCCTAATGTATGGGCATAGCTTTAGTCATGCATGAACATTTCTCGTCAACTGTAAGGTTGCCAGTGGATATTTTTTTCTTGAATGTTTAGTTATTGAGGGAACATAATGCAAAAATGAAAATAGAATCCCGAAACCATGTGGTGAAATCAAGAAGCTTGCTGGCTGTATTAAAGGGGTTCTACTGGGAGAGTTGAATAACTCTGAGGCTAATTAAAAAAACGGGACATTGTTTTAAAATTAGAAGCTGTTATAATCATTAAAAAGAGGCAGTTCACACTTTTAGAGCTTGGGTGTGCGTGATATTTTAAAGAGACATTTGAAGATATTTTAAAGGTCATGAATGGGCTTAGTGGAGAATGTCAAATCTTGGAATAATATAATGTGTGCAGTACTATTTAGCAATATTTCATTTTACATTTCCCCGTCTTCTCACCTATGCCACTTCTTATAAGTAAACATGCATAAGCACAATATCCTAAGCAAATTTAAACTCCAACCGGATGACTTTTAGTTTGCTAAAGTACATGATCTATCATAAACAATTGCCATTTTTTTAATGAACTTCAGGGAAATAAGCAGTCCTCTTTTGCGGTGGGGGCGCCTCTCACACTGCAAAGGTTAAATTATGTTTTTTTGTCTGGGGTACCAGTAGCAAGAATATTGACTTAACTCATCCCTTGCAGCTGGTGCTCTACTCTTCTCCCGGACTCTCGGGGTTGTTGGCAGTCCCTCAACATCCTTATGTACAATGCAGGGCTACTGGCCCTGCATTACACTTGATGACGTCAGAGGGTCTGTGAACACTAGAGCTCTTAAATAAGAGGCTGGTGCTGCTGTGCCTGCATTTGCTGCAGGAAAAAGGTCCTTGCACTTTTTTTTAAATGAGGCCGCATGGTACTTTGGGTAACCGCACCGCCTGTTTCAGTGCATGGGGGTGCCATTAAAGGAGAAGTACAGCCAAAGCTCGTTTGGCTGTACTTCTCCTGTGGATCACAGGACTGCAGTTAGTTCTGCATTCCTGTGAACCGTTTTCAGCAGACAGCACGCTGAAGCCCGCTGTCTGCTGACGGAACCGAGCCGGTCCAGGCTCTGGAAAAATTGCGACCACCCAGGAGCCTGGGCTGGCCGAGCTGCTGAGAGCCTGAGTCAGCCGCTCCAGCCCCCCTCCCCAAAGCCCAGCTCTCCAGTGAGCACGGGGGGGGGGGGGGGGGG